>CAIGRQ010215694.1:7394-20354 GCA_903798375.1 Fraxinus sp. D2006-0159 | reverse complement strand
TTGTTGGAGAAATTAAAGTTTTTTTGTCATTGTTGAAGAAGCTAGTTGATTCCTTGGTGGAATTCGTGTCAAAGTGGAGATTGTTAGGCGAGCGGCTCGTCAATTTGACGATCCGACCGAGCCTCCTGCTCGGCTCGTGCTCAGGCCCGTTTTTTGACGAGCTCGAGCGGCTCGTGGGCGTCTATAGTACGAGCCGACGAGTCGCTCGGCTCGATTGCCACCACTAAGATGAAGTAGTTATCGTTGGATGAAATGACACGTGAACTTATATTAACGATCGAAGTACCTCATCGTAGACTTCACTTCATCAATCATGTTTCGCGGACATTTAATGATTTTGAAAAGTAGTCACCCTATAACCTATGTATGCTCTAAAGAGTATATTGATAGGAAGATTTGTGCAAAGAGGTCACATTAATCAATTACAAAATATTTTATACAGAAGATTTTCTAGGAAAGGTGAAGAAATATTTATATGATGTCCTCATGCATTTGAAGCCTCTTCACTTCGAATTGGTCCGCAACACGTTGTATTGTCTTTCCTTGACCATAGAGGGTTGAGCTTCTTTATAATGGTTCGACGGGGTGCATCACTTCAACTACCATGTGCCTCGAATAGGCTAGGTATATAGGATGGCGACGAAGAATGTGTGTCTGAGTTCGATTGTTATATGACTATCACGTGGCTCATTTTTCAAATCTTGTTGAACGAGGCGTCACAAGAAATTTATATTTAGAGGAGATGTTTCTTTAAAAATGGCAGTGTCTTTAATATTGAAATAAACCTTGAGGGAGGTTTATAAATTACTCATAAAAGCGTTAACAATTAAGATATCAATTTTCTTCGGTGTCGAGAATATTTTTAACAATGTATACCGAGGTATATAGGCTTCTTAATATATATTTTTCAAATATAAAAAATTCGATCAATTCATGGCAAGTCAAAGTAAATAGACCAGTTGATAGTTTTCATCCCATATTTATATTATATATAAAGAATAATATAATCAAACGATGTTGATGCTACAACATCGATCTAATTTATATTAGATAAATCCACCTAAACTTAAATTAAATAAAAAAATATGGATACCATTTAAGTGGACTATCCTATCATACTAACTACACTAATGTTTTTAAGCACGGAAATTGAGCACAGTGAAAACGTTAAGGGTCCGTTTGATTGGTAGGGTGGAAAATGGGTGGAAAGAAAATGAATTCTAAGGAAAATAATTGTCTAGAACTTGTTTTTCAGGGAATTATTAAATAAGCGTGTTTGATTAATATAATTTTTCACCTAGAAAATTTTAAATTTTTGAACCTTTTTGTTCACGTTTGGCTTTATTTTACATGGATGTTAATTAAAGTGAACTTTTTTTACAATTGATTATGAAATTTGTTACCATTGTCAAAAAGTAAAAAAAAAAAAAAGTTTGCTCGAAAACTATTTTTTCATGAAAGTTTAGTGTTCGTTTTGGTGGGAAAATGAATTCCCTAAAGAGAAGGAAAAAGGGATGGATGGGTGGGTGGGAAAAATTTTTCCATGACAAATTTAACCTATAAAACAACTTTTTAAGGATGGAAAAGAAAAATGCAAGCTATCAAACGTGCCCGTAAAAAGACATAAAAATATCAGTACCAATACATGCATGATATGTCAATTTTAAAGGGGGTTCAAAGTGTCGCATTATTTCAATTAATGCTGGCCCATGAATGTTTCATATACGTCAATTTCTCCTTTGTTTGTTGGTTGAGAGAGAGAGAGAGCATTTATTTTGTGGAGATCTTAGATTTTGGAAAAAGATAGCATGGTCACTAGTTGAGCCAAGATCTTTTATATCGCAACAAGACAAGTTTATTTATTTAAATTTTGTCTTCGATATCACTTTTTTCTCTTAAGTAATTTTGACTAGATGTGTAATTATACATTTCTCGGTAACAAACTAACAATTATTGGGTCGATAGATCATAGATACTATGGAAAATGAGAATAACGGGAGGTCATAAAGAAGCCAACTTGAAAAATGCAAGATCAATGTTTTTATTTTTTTATTTTTTTTGAATATAAACTTTCGGGTAAATTTCATTATTACGTATGATAACCATCGTTTATTGACAGTCTCTTTATCTATTATCGTTAGTCAAATTAAATTGAAGTTATTCTATCAAAATCAAATTAAAGTTTGGTTAACCAATTAGAATCATAATAAAATATAATTATTCGATTGAACAAAATTAAAATGAAATTATTAAATTACTAAAATTAAAATATAGTTACTGCCAATGCAAATTTCACAAACTTTCCTACCAGCTTTATTAGAAGGTCGATGGAATTATTAATTGAAAATAATATGCTATACTGGGAAGGTAAGGCGGTTGGAACGTCGATGTTAATCCGAGACACGTGGCGATTGATAACCTAATTTACCTTATTCTTACCTAGTAATTAAGAAAATCTAATAATATAATTTAATAAGCAAGTTTTTGAACTAAAATAGCCGAATATGAAAATAATAATAAAATTCAGTTCTAACAAACCACAAATATATCCGAAGAAAAAGTTATCTTTACGTTACTTTAAGCTTAGTCAAATACACACGTAATTTTAATTAACAATAGAGATTTCAACTTCACTTACCAAAAAATCAGGTACATTTACGTGATTCCAACATTTTAAAATTGTAAATTATTGCTCAATAACTACTCAACTAATCGTGACGTTCATTTTATTTTAATGTAAATGTGGATCAAGTGAACGTAAAGACCGAATGCTACGAGTTCGAATTCCCTGCCAACACTTTCTCGATCGAGCGATTTATCTCTCCTATGTGGTTTGCGAGCTACTGCACATGGAGTGAGGTTTACCCAGCGGGTAGCGGTTGCGAGTTTCCACGTCGACATAAATAATAATAATAAAGAATAATATTAGTTAACACTAACAATATTAAAGAATCAGTTTAATTGATCACATTTTATAGTTTCAATTGAATAAATTATATAATATTACATTTAAGTGAATCTATAATTTAATTTCATGCATGGTCGCGTAGATTGATACTTAACACCAAGGAAAAAGCCATGAATATAGGAAATTCCGATGATGACGTGACCGCAGATGATTGGATTGTTTTCTTTTTCTCTTTCCATCTTCCAATCAATTCCCGTCATGTGTTGTCTGTCAAAATTTTCTGTACTTATAGCATGCATATAACGCCAATAATCTCGAATAGCATGATTCTATAATAAATCAATAAAGCCTTGACAGATAGAAGCGGTGTGGCCATAATTAGATAACCAGGCAGGTTTTTATCCAAATAAATAAGTGAAATTATGCAAACCTGAAATGATATGTAAATAATTAAGAGTGAAGATCTAGACGGACTAATCAGAGTGGTCCACTGCCTAATCAATACGGTTGACATTTGTAAGATCCTTTTAGCATTGCTTTTGAAAAAAAATAAAATAAAATTTGCCTTTTCAATAATTCCCTGAAAGTTTTTTTTTTTTTTTTTTTTGTTGACTAAAAGTCAAAAGAGTTCCTCAAAATCTATTCTTGAAGTAAAAAGCAGAAGTCCTGGAGCCTTGGATTGTGTACTTTAGGAAAGAAGACGCACACTATAAAACAATAAGTCATTGTTTCGTGGATATTAAAATCAGATTTTTAGCAGATTTTGATGAAATGTGGAGTTGAAAAGTTGTGAAATCTATAAAATATGTAGTTGAAATGAATTGTCGACTATGACTTGAACTAAAATTTAGCTTTAATCGATATCAAACATGGGCTAAATAGGATTTTAATGTTTGTTGTTCTCTTTAATTTGACTTAATTCTACATACTAGACAAACATGACGCTTAAATCTGTCCAAAATATTATTCTTGTTTCTTTTATGTAACTCAATTTTAACAATATTGTCAAAATAGACAAGTCTTTCGACCATCTAGCTGAGCTATTAAAATTGAAAATAGTTAAAACATGTATTAAATGTGCTCCTATTTACCTTGGAAGTTTTATTTCCCACCTGTTAATCTAATGTTTAATTGAACTTTGCTTCATGTACAGAAGTCAAACCCACACAATTTGACCAGAATACTGACACACGTGGGTCCTGCACATTTTTTTTAAAAATACACAGTGGGGCTTGCACATTGTGAGTTTTCTGGTGGAATTTTATGGGAAGTTTTCAGTACACGGGGAAAGCTGTTTTTAACTTTTTTTTGGATTAATATCCAAATAGGTTTTTAAAATACGAGTATTAAAAGGTTCCAAAAAAAAAATTGATCGCTTCTAAAGATAAAGATAAAGTCGGATTTGCATAAGTTTGTCTTGATAAGCTTAAAAGCGAGTCAAATTAGAAGTGTTGGATTTCCAAAGATGTTGGAATGTACAATTCTTTTCTGCTTATAAGTGAAAATTTACTTTTGTTGGCACCAATATAAAAATTACTTTAAAGTAACTATGTTAATTTTGATTTAGATCATTAAAAGTTGTAAGTACTTATGAGAAATTAATAAAAATTACAAAGAAAGAGGGCGTAATTAGAAGAAAGAGAATAAAAAGAATAATCCCCACGGCGTCAGTTTCCTCACATGCCTTTGCCTGTCTTCACACTGCTCATCTTCCTTTATGATACATACAACTCACTCACTCAATACATACAGATCTAATCCACACACAGTCACACAGTCATGATTCCATGGTGTATAATTTGCATCCGTGAATCCATTTGCACTTCCATTGGTTTGCTCTGATTATCCATTGCTTGCTTGCCACTGTTAGTCTGTTAGTGCAGTAATCTATAACAATAGCTTAATCGTTGTGGAGCACTGAAGATGGGATTTGCAATGTGATTCTTGTAAATAAACAACTGAAGATGAATCGGAGCTTCAGGGAATCTGCGATGGGTGACGGCCGGAATATTCCTCTGGCGACATTGTCTCAGCATCGGCGAGGACTCAGCCTCAACGGACTCTCCAACTCCAAGAACTCCGCCTACAATAACTTGGATCTCTTCTCCAAGAATCGTCATAGTCTGCCCGTTGCCGCCTCCGATAATTCCGATGGTATCGCTCTCACTTCCTGTAATATGTGTGTGTATCTATCTAATTTTGAGGTGTATTACCTAAGATCTGTAAAAAATTCAATAATGTAGCGAATGGTCTCAAAACTGATACATTATTTATCCAGACCCTCTTCACTATTTTTTAATTTCTTGATTGGGTTGATCACAAGAGATGTATCGGTGTGTACAGGATTTCAGAGAAAATAAAAAAAGTAAGAAAGCTACACAAAAGGGTTTTTCTTAAATCTAGACTATTGCTTATCATAGTTTATACAGTGAACGTAATTTGGTTAGCACTCACCAAACGGAGCCAAACTAATGCCTAAATGCTATAAATATGATGATATTTATCTGTTGTTAGTTATTCCTCGGGAAAAACTTGTACTTTCTTCTTCTATTCTGATTATTTATTTGTTTTTATAAAATTTAATTATTTTGGTATGCCTTCCAAGTTTAGTACCGGTGAAACTGGGGAGACTCTCAGTTGGATCAGCAAAACAGGGAAAGAGTGGATTGGATGATTTATTGTCATCAGCGGATGGCGGCGGAAAGCATGATTATGATTGGTAATCCTGCAATTGTTTATCTCTGTCTTATGTGATTTTTCAAGGGTCGGATGACTCGGATCTATTTTCGGCATGAATGCCTGCTTAGCCATAATTGCTTGAATGCTATTTCTTGGCTATTGCCATTACTCATCACTATTACAGATTTGTTATTGTCCAAATAGCATGTAAAATTAAATATTACACTTTGTCAAGGACGGACAAATCACCAGTGAAGTTCTGTATGTTATAATAATCTAACTAAAGATTTAGTTGTACTGTTGTACACAAGAGGTCAATGATAAAATTCACTTCCCTTTTAAGAGATTTGTGACACTTGTTATGACAATAATACATTTAATTTGCAGTAAAGAAAGTTAATTGTTCCAAGTAAGAACTAAGCTGTTATATGACCTAAAAAATTACAACCGTTACTTGTTATAGGCTTCTTACTCCTCCTGGAACTCCTATTGTTCCTTCGACGGATAGAAACGAATCTCAACGACCTTTTGTGGCTCCAGGAAGCAGTTCAAGGGTTAGATCAACCTCTACAACCAGAGGCTCAAGGGTATGTCAACCTACTTTCTATTGCTGACTAGTAGATCTTCCAAGATAAATTGCTCATTATTTTTTGTAATTTCTGGGTTGAAGTAAATAAAATCATGCAGTTTTTCGTTTAATTGTATTGTAGAATTGCAACTTGTAATGAGAAAATTCGGACTGATATTTTGTTCCTGTCCGGTTTACCTGCCTTAAGTGAACAAAATAATCCATGATCAAGAGAAGTTACTTTCAAATGCCTTATGCCTATCATTCTTAAGTATATGGGTTTCCAATTTCAGCTTTCAGTTTCTCAGTCAGAGAGCAACCATCCTGCAAGACCGACTCGCAGCAGTTCAGTGACTCGTCCTTCTGTCTCTAGTTCCCAATTTACAATGAACTCGAACAAATCAACCTCCATTCTTAACACAAGCTCTGCTTCAATCTCATCTTATATTAGACCATCTACTCCTACCAGCCGCACTTCATCAATTACAAGACCTTCGACCCCTTCGACCCGTCCAACAGCCTCAAGACCTTCAACTCCTTCTAAACCTCGTGCTTCCCTCAGCACATCTTCCTCTGATAAACTGAGACCATCCGGAAGCTCACGACCTTCTACTCCGACTTCTAGGCCACAAGTTCCGGCAAACTTGAGTTCCCCTGCTGTTCGGTCCTCATCGAGGCCATCAACACCAACTCGTCGAAGCCCAGCACCATCTCTATCTCCAGCCTCTGGACCTTTGGCCTCAAGTGGGCGTGCTATCCCAAATGATCGCAATGTTGCTTCAGTGTCCCGTCCAAGCTCTCCTGTTCCACGTGTTCGTGCCCCTCCACAGCCGATTGCCCTCCCGGATTTTTCCCTCGAAACGCCACCAAACTTGCTGACAGCTTTGCCAAACAGGCCACTATCAGCTGGTAGGTCCAGGCCTGCAGTGGGTCTCACCGTAAAAGGGAATGTAGAGTCCACAAGTGCTTCAACTTCACTTAGCAGACAACCATCGCCTGTCATTAACAGGGGAAGACGTTCAGAACCCATTGGAAGAGGTCGAACGCCTGCCAGTGGGCAGCTGAGTGATGCAACTGACGCTCGCAGAGAACTTTCAACACGGAAACCTTTGAAGACATCCACAGAGAGTACAGGGTTTGGCCGGACTATATCAAAAAAATCTCTGGATATGGCTATTAGGCATATGGTAAGTCTGGCCTCAATTTTAACTTTTCATGTTTTCTTTAAATGTTATATAGCAATGTGAGGTTTAAGTGTTGCATCCTCAAAAACGTGTAGCTTCTCTGTCATCTTGTAATTAACCATTAAAGATAAGCCTCAAGCAATCAATTTCATCATTAAACTAGGTTTGATGGCATTTTCACCCTTGCATGATTAACTTCATCTAGAACACGAGTGACAGGAAAATATCTCAATGTGTTCCCAGATCATGAATTTCAGTGTCAATCATTTTGCTGGGCGTCCATGCTCTCTGTCCCCCCGCCCCACAACACACACACACACACACTCTCTCTCTTTGGGGGGTTGGAAGCAGCGGTCAGGAGTTATTGTGTTACAGCTCCTGGACTTTATTTCTCAGCTCAACTTAGTATTATACTGAATGCTTTTATATAGATATGACTGGACCTTCATGCCATTAGGCCCTTGTGTGCCCATACACGGTGTTAAACATGGTAGGGTTAACCTGGGGCAGAATAAATGCACTTTAATGCATTATGAACTTCAAATTATTGTGTACCACATCAAATCATCATGAACACCGAACCTCTTCTTATTATTTATCATGTTTTATCAATCTCAAAGATCTTCCTGTTTATTTTGCAGGATATACGGAATGGCACCAATGGTGTTCGTCCTCTTACAGGCTCGACTCTTTTTCCTCAAAGCATTCGATCCACCAACCACAAAAGCTCATCCAGTCACCTTTTAAGTGCAACAGCATCAGTCAATGGAAGCCAGCCTGTCAAGAATAATGGTGCCATTACCGAAAATGGGTATCATATTAATAGGTCTTCAGAAAGTGGAAGTGAAGAAGACAAGTCTCAATCTTCTGCAAAACTGACAAATATTGATGTTTATGAAAGTTCCCGTTATGACATGATTCTCCTCAAAGAGGATTTGAAGAACACCAACTGGCTGTGCAGTCTTGACGACAAGTCAGACCAGGAATCCATCTTTGATAACGGATTCGAACATTTACCAGAACCTTTTGGCCCTCTATAACCTCTGTGAATTGTTTGAACTTTGGTTTGTTGATTTCCACGATATTGTTAAATTATTTGATATCTGAGAGAAAAAGGGAATTCTTCATAAGTTCATATGTTCATTTGGTAATGTAAGAACATCTTTGTAACTTATTTTTCTTTATACAAGATTACCCATCATCACTCCTGTGCACATTTGAGAATGTCTCTGAAGTGATTCAAAATATAGGATGAGTAATCTCAAGATTGCGGAGTTCTAGATGTGTTGAGATACAAAAAACAATAAGGAAAGGTATTTTGACTGCATTATGTTGTTAGATCAGCTTGGAAATGACAAGAATCGGGCATTGGGGGACTTTGGTGCCAGTTTTTGAGGCCAAGCCAACCTTACTGTGTAGTTCTGAAGTTTGTGAGATTGTGTGGTGGTCATCTCATCCCTTCATTCGTGATGTGCTCTACTTCTTATCTGGTAAGTTCGTGCTTGTGGCATTGTTACTTTGAAAAAATTAGAGTGCTCAAAGCAAGTCTTGGAGTATACTGTGCAATTGGCAAACATGTTCTATGGAGTAATGGCCGTATACAGCACTGATTGGGCCTGCTATGGGGTTATTAGTGATTGTTTTCTTTGCTTTGCCATTTTGTTTTGTCCACCCCCTTTTCTTTCCCTGTAATCTGATTAGTTTTTGTGCAAAATAAATATATTACATAGGCAATCTTTCTTTTGTCCAAGACTCGGGTATTCTGACAAATAGTTTTTTTTTCGCTTGTTTTCCTTTGCTCCAATAATTTGCGCCAAGAGCGTACATGCTGCTCAAAAGGGTTTTTGATGAGACAATGACACTAAACGTGTATGCTCGTGTTCAGAGGAGGGTTGAACTGCAATAATCCTATTGCATAAATTTTCGGTTTGATTTAGTTAAAAAAAATTGATAAAGATTGAAATTTAAGTTAACAATTGATTTTAACCACACATTACATGAAATTCATAACTTATCAACCTCTTTTTTTTTTTTTTTGGTTAAAAATTGAAGGATTAATCTATTCGTACACGGGGTTTACACCCCCGATTACACTCCCCTCACATAAGGGGAGGATCCACGATAAATAAAATAATCGTGGCCCTCCTATTGTGAAGGGGGCAGGTGGGACCGAGTAAAAAGGGGTGTAAACTCTCGTGTACGAATAGCAAAGTCCAAAAATGAATGTTGTAATAACAATTGTTGGATAATTCTTGGTGTACAAAATGGGGTATAAAATAGTGTCCAAAATGGTCAAGTGGCGGCCCCCTATTGGAGGGGCGGCTTGTACTCGTAGCATGACCCACAATTGTTTGGAGAATGTGTGATTTCAAAATAGAAAAAAAAAAAATTGAATTTATGTGTAAAATTATTTTATTGAAAGAATGAGCCCCTGTTTGGGCCACATTATTTTTTTCATTCTCATTCTTCTACTCATTTTCAACCACACATTCTCTAATAAAATAATATTTTTCATCACATCAATAACTTTTCCTTCTTTTTCAATCACATATTTCCCATCACATCANAAAAAAATTGAATTTATGTGTAAAATTATTTTATTGAAAGAATGAGCCCCTGTTTGGGCCACATTATTTTTTTCATTCTCATTCTTCTACTCATTTTCAAACACACATTCTCCAATAAAATAATATTTTTCATCACATCAATAACTTTTCCTTCTTTTTCAACCACATATTTCAACCACAATTTTGTTTTCAAAAACAAACCACTTCTCAGAAAATCAATCCCAGAATTTTCGTTTCGATCTTATCAGGAAACGCGGCATTACAGAAAAGTCATAAGGGCAGAAACGGGAAAGAACATGAAGGGCGTATGCGTATATTTGCTAAGGAACCCGTCTTCCACTTCCGTTTGAAATCGTGCGATAAGAGTGATCAACAGAGGGGGTTCGGGACGGGGACGACGACGTTTGGCTTCTCCGCTCGGCCCTCTCGTTCAATCAATCAATCAATCTGGTATGGATCTGCTTATCTACCAGCCTTTTCTACTCCCACCCTTTTATTTAGGCTTTTCTTAGTAATCATAGATCAATTGTATGAGCTTCTTTTTTCAAATGGTGATTTAGACCTTGGAATATCATTGAGCAGTGTTTTTTTTTTTTTTGCTTGTTTGTTGTAAGACGATGTTGTTCTTTTTGTCACTGACAATTCTGCTTGAATTTTTGCAGGTATTTATTTTGGGGGAAAGGTTATTAATTTGGTAGGTGATGGCGTCGAAGCGTATCTTGAAGGAACTGAAGGATCTGCAGAAAGACCCTCCTACTTCTTGCAGTGCTGGTATCATTGCTTTCTTTACCACACGTGGTTATGCTTTATTCAGTTTAATCTTTTCTTAGTTTATGCCTGCAAGAGTATTATGCTTGTAGCGGAATCAATATGAGAGATGGAAAAGTGTCAAATGTACAATTTTACTTGGGATCGAATAGAGCAGGCAGTGATTGGAGTTTTGAATTTAATAGTATTGACTATAAAGTTTTTTAAGTATTACTTTATTATAATGTTACATTTGTTCACATTTAATGTCCACAGCTTCCTTGGGGTGTTAGCTAACATTAGCAACTATACGCTGTTAGTTAAATAGCCATTTTTTATTGTTTTCTGTCAATCTATGCAGAAGGTTGATGCTAATTAAGATAATGACAGTACTTGCTTTGTTGTACGGTAGGATTTATTTTTTTAAGAATGCAGTGAAGGTACACTTCATCTTCTAATAAGACAAGGGTGGATTTCATTTGTGGCAGGACCTGTAGCTGAAGATATGTTCCACTGGCAAGCGACCATAATGGGACCTGCTGATAGCCCATATGCAGGAGGTGTATTTCTAGTTACAATTCACTTCCCTCCAGATTATCCTTTCAAGCCCCCTAAGGTTGTTTTTGAGCACTTCGTTTTTCTAAAATATTTTTTCTTGCCAATTTATCTACTAGAGCTGATGGACTGCCAAGTTTTTTTATGATTCTATCATGAATTGAGCTGACCAATGTGCATAATGTCAAATTGTTACCAAAATGTTCTTTGGTGTTGTCTTGCTGTGTAGTGCCAAGCACTGGTTCTCAAATGGAAGGAATGTTACTAGACTGGTAGTTGGCATTTTTAATTAGTGTTCTAGCTAATTAAGTAAGTTGTTACCTTTTCTCCTATAAAGCTGCTTGACCCTGAATCCATCTGATTTATTCAAGATGTTTAAGTGGATGTTGCTGCTATCTTTTATTGGAAAGCTATTTAAAGAATAGGAGTAAGTAATATCATTGATACGGTTTTATTGAAGTTTTGTGTTGGTGGAATGAAGGAAGTACATACATGGTTTACTTTGTAATTATCTTTCCAGAGCTGGTTAGATGCTCCATTGTTTTTGGTATTAGATACGCTTGAATTTCTGCGAAAGTTGGCAATGTTCAGCGCCAAGTAGATGTTAGTTGCTTCCTTCAGTTTCCTGAGTTTGATTTATTTATTGAAGACATTCTCATTTTCCTTTCAAGGCATAGGTAGCTATCTTATTGAGTACCCGTGCAGCTGTGAAGTCCTAGTTGGTTATGTGCTTACATAAAGCATGTTTACTTTATAATTTACTTTTGATCCTAGTATGGGTCATTCATGCATTCTTAGCAAATTTATCTTTGTTTTCAGGTTGCATTTAAGACCAAGGTTTTCCATCCAAATATCAATAGCAATGGAAGCATTTGTCTTGATATTCTCAAAGAACAATGGAGCCCAGCCCTTACCATCTCTAAGGTCTGTGCTTATCTTAATCTTGCTTGCTGATACAGTGGCTAGTCTTTTGAACCATGTTAGTCTGCTCATTTTTCAATATTAAGAAAGATACGGTGTCATTAGATTTATTGTACGTAATAGGCAAAAATATGTAGCTTAAGCCTTAGTTATTAGGCAAAAACATGTACCTAACTAATTTAATGAACAAATACAATGTGATTGTATCTTAATGGCTGAAAAATGATATCTGGGATCGGAAATGTTTTCTTAATTGATTGTATTTTTTTGACTGCATATTTATGATTGTCTTTTATGTATTTGAAGTTCATATCTATGCTTTGCTTTTCGCATTGAGTATGTTTTTCAACTTCATCCTTGTACAGTGTCGTTACTCGTTACAAAGTCAGTCCGTAAAAATTGGGTATTAGTAGTGGTGATTCCCATCTATTCATGGTTTAAAAAGGCAGTAGTGAGGCCACCTCACTGTGAGGCGCATGTAGTATGCCTCGAAGCAGTATTTTTTAGGCTAAAAATATAAGGCTCACGCTTCTAAATCTGAGGCGCACGCCTCATGGAGCATGAGACGTGCGCCTCATTTAAAATTTGATTTTTCAATTTTTTGAAAAGAAATCAGAAAGGGCTCTTCTTAAAAAAGAAAATAGTTCATTTAAAAAGACATTTTGGGCTAAACAAAACAATAAAATGAGGTCACATTGCAATTGGTGGATGAGGAAGATGATTTTGTAAAAATTGAGAGTAGCGCATAAGAAGATGATGAGAAAATTAGATTTGATGATAATTTCATTAACAATGCTAGTAATAGTGATGAGAGTGCAGACTATTAGGCTT
>CAIGRQ010215666.1:0-16086 GCA_903798375.1 Fraxinus sp. D2006-0159 | reverse complement strand
TTCCAATTAGAGTACCGGGACGAGAGTCTCTAATTGTGTAATCAATTTGAATAAACAATATTGAATGACCTGATCCGAGTGAGGGAGTTCCGAGTTTCACTACTTTAAATTATTGAATTTTATCCCATAATTTTGATATTGATTCACTTGATCAACAACCGAAACTCTTACCAACTTAAGAGAACAAATCACCCACTTTTTTGACCCTTTGACACATTTTCCATCTCCCTGTGGATACGACACCCAAAGCTACACTACAACTACCGCGTTATACTTTGAACGTAATCAGTGTTCTAAATTATGTACTCTTTAGCAACCTAGCCATAGTGATAAAGTGAGATGTGTCGAGGTGCTAGTCGTCGAAGTGGTATGGAGGATTACTCATTGTTGAAGAGGGTATAGGGTCGCCACTCCATCTCTTCAAATGTAAAAGATCTTTGGCACAATCTTTAGAAGATTGATTGATGTGATATTTCTACAGCTGACGCCAAAATGTCAAGCCATCAACTTTCTTAGCCAAAAGCGTTTAATGAGAATTAAATACCCATCAACCTATAACTGACAGATTGATACCTAGGAGGGGACATAAGCTACTCTCGCTATTCGATAATGCTACGTGTCTCCTCGTCACACGATTAGTATTTAATCTCGAATGCTATATAAACCTATTCACTTGACTATCTAAAGGTAAGATAACTCAACAATCATCAAGAACATAATTTACACTCTATATCATCCTCTCCAATATCCATTTACTAACTCGATCGTCAGACTGCTCACGATCGCCTTCACAACCACCGAAAAAGCCCAAGAGTGATAGTTGTCTGTTCCAGTATGTAAGAAAAGCTTACGTGGAACTGCAAGCTGTTGGCCACATGGAGATATATTTTTCAAGGTCAAAACATACTACACCAACACAAACCAAACAACTGTCTAATCCAAATCTCCTCGACATAAATCACAATTATCTCCTAACTTAAGAATTCAAGTTGAGTGAAGAATAGAGTGTTTCATGAAAACTTTCCATTATTTTGAAGAAGTTTTGAAATTGATGATGAATCTGTTGATTAACCTCCTCTGATTATCCTCCACTTATTTTAGGTAAAGAAATTGAAGGGTAAACTTGTGATTTTGTTGATTGAAAATATGTGAGAGCGGAGAAGAAATGGAATGTGAGGTTATTTGAGTTATTTTAAATGGGTGGGAAGATCATGGGGTGTAAATCCCCGACATGTAAGGCCATGAGATAGCATGGCTTTTGTGGCTTGAAATTACATGGTATATTCCCTAGCTTCTCAGCCAGGAAAACTCAGAGGCTTGCAATTCTATGCTACGAGAGTTGTATGATCGTCTCTTTGGAGATTTGATGTAATCCAAATGCACAACCAATCAACCTAGATCCTGGTAGATCTCTGGTTCCTCATTATGCCAAATGTATCCTATTATGTTTTTCATTCTTTTTTATTTTTTCAGCTTAATTTGGTCACTAGACCTTATTATGCTAAAATTATTGAAAACGTGCATAAACACTAAATGCAATCCTACTAACTATGTGCAATTCAATAATGAAATAAAAATGATTAAGGGACACAAGAAATAGGATGTCTTCCATCACGTGCTTAATTTATAATTCATAGTCTTTAGTTTGACTTTACAAAGTGATCGCTCATGGAGGCTCAAGCCGGATTTTACGTTCCATGCATTGCATGTAGTTACCGACTTTGCATACTTCTTTCTTTTCACTCCAAATTTAAAAATTACCTTTTCTCCCTTTGAAGGCTCCAACTAATCCACCAAATTTCCTTTTGTATGAGCTATGTTCTAGACCCTTTATATATTTCTTGATCAATCCTTGGAGGTGGTATACATATTGATTTTTCCTCGTTCATCATGTATCCTCAAGATCAACTCACTAGCTTCAATATCAATTTTAGGCTTGAAATGTTGCTAGAAATGATTAACCCAAATTATCACATATTTTTAATCTTCTTCCATGTCAAGAATGATGAAAATGTGTCAAAAAGATAAAATTTCCCTACTTTGATAAGCACATGCTCAACTACGTCTCTTGGATGCTTGATGGATCTAT
Organism: Fraxinus sp. D2006-0159; assembly: GCA_903798375.1. Classification (NCBI taxonomy): domain Eukaryota; kingdom Viridiplantae; phylum Streptophyta; class Magnoliopsida; order Lamiales; family Oleaceae; genus Fraxinus; species Fraxinus sp. D2006-0159. The sequence continues at coordinate 13,997 of CAIGRQ010215666.1, read as the reverse complement.
CAGCTAATTTTAAGAATATAGTGGTTGATTTGACCTTCCTAAACCTAATTTCTTGTAGACAGAAAACTGCATCAATTTTAGACTTGCAACTGAATCACATAAAGCATTAAACTTACTAGAATATCCAATCTAACGAGTAACTTGAAACTCCCTGAATCTTTTAGCTTTGGGGACAATTTATTGAGCAACACTACATTGCACTTTTAATTTAATACTATTGTTTAATGATCTTTAAGCCTAAGTTTCTTTGATAACATCTCTTTGAAGAGCTTAGATTACCTTGAAATTTTCATTATGGCCTTAATAAAAAAAAATGTTGATGTGAAATTTCTTTAAAATATCCAAGAATTTTACAAACTATTCTTAAAGTATGTGCTTCTACAACATTAGAGAGAAATAGATAGGATGAAAATGAGCTGTAAGCAAGCTCAGTGCCCTAGTTTAGTCTATAGTGCGCTATCCATTTGCTTAGTATCCTCAGAAAGTTGGATTCGTCTTCACCTTTTTCTTTTCCCAATTCCAACTATTTATCATACTTCATTGGCCTCGTCACATTAATCCATGATAATTGTATCCCACTCTTAATGGTTATTGCTAGAATTCTTTCTTGGTTCATGGGAGGTACTTATGTTCTAATCGGAGTGTCTATCTCTGATCATGGGTTTTCAATTGTATAGATCTCTATAGTCCTAATAGCTAACACTTACTCTCGATGGTTAGTTTCTGTGCTGCTTGGTAGATTCCTTGGTTGCCTTATGAGATTACCTTTGCCAACTGTTCTATTTGATTTTTCAAGTTCTTTATAAATGTCTTTTGACTTTGGAAGTTTGTTTCCATATTTTACATGAATTGATGTCCTATAGTATTTGTTGACCCCAAAAAAATGGACAAATGACTTGGCTAGCAGATAAATAGGAACTGGCGTCAGATCGAATCACCAATTGTAGATCAATCAATAAAGGAAATGGTTCCAAGTGTTTAACGAGTTGTAATGTGATTATTTGGTTGATAAAAGGGGTCGACGTAAGAATTAAAGTAGAGAGAATCAAGGTTCACATTAAGTGTATAAACTTGCATTACCGCCTCCTGGTACTAAGTGTGGATTTTTATACTTAAAGTAGGGTGAACAAGGCCCGTCGGATGGTAGGGCATGTGGTCTGATTGAATCCTGTGGTTTCTGTTAATACCAATCAATGAATCAAGCCATTAAATGCTAAGATCCCCACATCTTTTATTCCTAGCCTGGGGACTTGATCGTTTAGGTGTGCAAAGACGACGTTGGCAGTGTGTTGTCTTGTCAATCACTTCACTGGATCCGTTGTAGGTTCGACTATTCACCTCAGTAGGAAATAGGTTCATGTTAGGACCTTCGCCAGAAAGGGATCGGTCAACTTGCTTTTAAGTTGGGTTCGTTCCAACACGTACAAAATCGGGTCACCCATGCTGTCTCGCCATGTGTGAGCTCTTTCGCATGCCACGTGGTATATTTATTTTATGATTATTTACATGAGTAACATCAGTCCCCGAAGTTTAGGTATGGTTATTTATAGACTGCATGGACTTTACAAATTAAGAAGTGGTAAGGGGAAGATGGCTAGCTTCCTTCGTCTGCTGGAGTCGACGGTGAAATTTTCTTAATACGGGCAAGGCTATTGTTGAAGAGATGATCATCTTCAGATCTTTTGAAACTCGCGGTGAGACCTTGGTGCAAGGCGATGCTCTTGGGCTGAGCCATGTTAATGTAAGGCCTTATGTAGACGAGCCATGTTAAAGCGATGCCTTAGCGAAAGAGGTGCCACATACTTAAGCGGTAGTGGCAGGAGACGTGACCTTTTAATGCGAGACGAGGCCATTTAACGAAGGTACTGAGCCTAAATTTATGGTTGGGGCCTCCCTAATAACCCGTATTGGTGACATGAAAGGTACTGGTTGCCAATAAACGACAACTAGATATTCTGACAGCTCCCAATGCTCAAGCAACATGCACATTTAATGCACAATGATGATGATGTTATGCTCTAAACCAGGTGCACACGATTTCAAAAAGTGAGCGTGATACGATTTCATCTGAGCTTTTGGTTTGAATGTTTAATAGGCACCTTTTGGTTTTAACATAACTGATGAGATTACAGGTGGACAGTCCAGATCAAAATAGGAGAACATTCAACGGTGGAGGTTCATTCACCATGTGTATATAAAGGGTTGCAAATCCATTTTTTCATCTTTTCTCACTTTTCAAAAGTTTTAGATATCAAGTATTGTCACTACCTCTTCCGACCCCAATATTTTCTTGCATTCACTGACGATTGACTATTTTTCCTGACTTCAAAGTTTTTCGAGACTTGGATTTCCAGTGTTTGCGTAAGTATCCACCTTTATCGAGGTGTTTCTTTCACTTTCTTCACTCTTAATGGCTTCTGCATTGAGGAAAGATGTGGATGGGGGTCGTCTAAGGTAAATATGGACTTAATATGTGCTGAGACGAGAACTTCCCCGATCATTCCTAATGAGCGGATTATGGAGGCGGTGGGGGCCCTCATAGTACGTGGATGATGCAAAAGGGCTCTATTGACCTTTTGTAAGAGTTACATGATTCCTAATAATACAGAGATATCCGTACCGACCCTAGAAGAAAGAGCCGATTTTTCCAGGGAAGGGTGTGGCTAGGAAGATTAGGTTGCCCCTGCACCCTTTCTTTAGATTCATCCTTAGGTAATACAACCTAACCCTCACCCAATTAGTGCCAAACACATGGAGCCAATTAGTAGGGGCCTTCCTTCTCTGGAAGGAGGTCACTCTTGGCGAGGATATGCCTCCCCACATTTTCCAAACTCTCTTTCAGCCCCGAACCTGCAGTAGGGGGGAGTGATTGCAAGGGATGGTGTTGCATGAATCCTTGGGACCCATATTTTCTTTTCATTTGGGGGACCCCGACCTCTATAAAAAATTGGAAATCCTTTTAGTTTTGGGTTGGGGTCCCTAACAATCGGTGAAAGGAGATGTGGTCCCGAAGATCACCGTAGCGACCCAGTATCACAAGTGCAGTGAGTGAGCCTTCTTTCATATTACTGTTGATCTTATTCTTTCATCTTCATGTCTTGATCTAACGAAACTTTATGCAATTGCAATTAAACAGTTCAAACTCGAGCTGTGAGAGTGGGCAATTATTCGTGCAATTTACGAGCTGCCTATGGAAATAAGATTCTTCAAAAATGTTGTTAGCAAGAGGAACCTATTTGTCATGCATCTACTAATGGCCACGAAGAGTAAGTTCGGACATTGAGTCCTGTTTGTGGGGCTTCCTCTGATCCTATTAGTGGGGCTTTCTTTGATCCTATTTTTTGCTTTTCAGGACAACATGATAAGAAAGAATACGTGAAACCAAACCTACTCCAATTGAGGAGCCTGGGCAAAGCCCAACAGAAGAAGCCACTGTTAAGTAGCTGCTCGACCACTTATAAAAACCAACAGGATAGACGAGCTGGCCCGCTTGTCCAAGGTGAACCCTCTTCCTCCTCCGATAAAGGTGGGAGACAAAGATAAGAAGAAAGAGGAAAAGGCAAAGAGAGGTAAGGCTTGGTCGGAGATGCCCACGAAGAGGAAGCTCGTACTCTCAAAGAATGTTGGACCCCCTCCCTCACCCAAATGCCAAAAACTCTTGGTGAATCATTGAGGTATCCCAATCTTGCCGAACCCATTTCATCATCGAAGATTGTTGATGTGGAGAAGGCTTCTGAAGAGGAAGAGGGTCTCGTTAGGAAAAGAGAGAAAAAGCTTGAGAGGCAACCCTTCAAAAGGGAAGACCTAGAATTTCCTTAGTGGGAGGTCAAACGAAATCTCATCTACTGTGATGGAGATGCTCTCTACAGAGGTCCAGGGAGTCATAGCTTAGCCACAAAATTGGACTGACAAGGACTCTCTTACATTGAGACTTGTGATATAGTTGACTTGATGAAGGTTAGGCTTTCCATGCAGGCTCGTTCCCAGAACTTCTTCATGAATGCCCAGATGGAAGTGAGAAAATTGCAAGAGCTTATCCAAGACTACCTCTACCGAGCCCAAATGCAGTGTTTACCTTTAATCAAGGCCAATGTCGAAGCCTTTCCTACTAATAAGGCTATCGAAGCCTCTAAGTTGAAGCACGCCGAGGCTGAGTCGATGGTGGAAATTCTTTCTGAGGAGAATGAGAAACTAAAGAAGGAAGCCCACCTCTGCAAAGTTGAGGTGAATGCCTTAACGAAGCGAGTCAAGAATTTCGATAATCTTTAGAAGATTGCTTCGTCAGCGTTGGAGGCTGCTAACAAAGAGAATGGAGAGATGAAGGCTCGTGTTGCTAAGCTTAATGCTGAAGTCTCCAATTTTGATGATAAACTAAAGAGGGCCAGAGAGGTGGCTGTGAATAATTTGCTCATTTCCATGAAACTATTGAGTATGATGGGCTCGGCATATATTGGCAGTGGGTGGCCTATAATGAGGTGTTTGCCAAACTTTCTGAGCTTCACCCTCAGTTGGACTTGTCTGCTTTAAAGGGATAGTTCTTTCTTACTAAGCTTCTACGCTACCAATAAAGTCGAGGATTCGGTGGAAGAAGTCGACACCACCGAAGGGAAAACTCAACAGGGTGAAGTAGCCTCCTAGGATAGGCACTAATATACCTACAATAGTTTCCCTTCCCTTTACTTGTGATTGAGTTTTGCTTTAATGTAAGTGAATTTGTCGTTATTTGTTAAAGACCCTTGTTGTACACATGGATTTGCTTAATCTAACGGCTCGTCTAGCTGAATCTCGCAATGAGTTCGTAACGTGTAACATGGGTCCGCCTTAATAAATCTAGTGGGCTCGCTATAATTAGTCTTCTACTGAATAACCACAAACGAGCTTGTCATACTTTTAAAATACCAAATATGTAATATGGGCTCGCCATAATTAACCTCTTACTGAATGACCACAAACATATTAGCTTGTCATACTTTTAAAACATCAAATATATAATATGGGCTCGCCATAATCAACCTCTTACTAAATAACCACAAACATATGAGCTTTTCATACTTTTAAAGCATCAAATATGTAATATGGGCTCGCCACAATTAACCTCTTACTGACCACAAACTGATAGGAATGTAAAATACACATTTTCTATCTTTATTTAATGCGCTCATATGACTATTTTCTGTTTAAATGTACTTAGTATTCTCATATTTTGATTTAGGTGACAATTCTATGGATATAGCGTAATTTGGAAGAAATTGGTGAAAAAGGCCCAAAATGGAAGAAATTGATAGTNTGCGCTCATATGACTATTTTATGCCTAAATGTACTTAGTATTCTCATATTTTGATTTAGGTGGTAATTTTATAGATATGACGTAATTTGGAAGAAATAGGTGAAAATAGACCAAAATGGAAGAATGTGATAGTTCAGGGACTCAAAGGGATAAAATATAGCCAAGACATTATCACATATCAACTTTCAAGCTGAAAAGTCTTGCATTGGTTTTCAATCTCATATTAAGACCAATTTTGGACATGGAAAATGATCGAATTAGAAGATAGTTTCTGAAGTAAAATTGTAACACTTAGAGTTAGCTTTCCAACTCATCTTGAATCACCTCAATCGAATATTAGTAGAGAAAGTTATAGCCAAACTACTGAAAGCTATCCGGTAGAAAAAATGACAAAGTCATGCGACCGCAAGGTGATCGCATGGTTTATAACCTTGCGGTTGCCCACTCTTTTACCGAGAATTGGGAGGTTAGAAACTGTATAACCATGCGATTGAATAGTTTATAAACTTGTGGTCACATGGTAGTAATTGTTGACGCGAATTTTCAGTTTCTTAAATTGATTCAATCACTTATGGAAACAACTTTTAACACGCCCTTGGAACCCTAAAACACACCAGAACGTACAGAATGCCTCCAACCTATTTTCTCTCTATTTTTTCTTAGATCTATCATGTGTAACTAAACTTTTACACTTGGTCGAAGGAGATTGAAGCCTCGGAACCACATATTGTGAGATCTAAATGATTTTTCTTAATTTAATTCATGTTTTTTAGTATTAAATATTCTTCTGCACTTATTTCCATTAGGCCTACTAGTTTATTATTCGTTACAATCTACCGCTAAATGAAATATCAAATCTGTAATTGTTTGATCCCTTTAACTTGTGAAGCACTAGGATTTGATGATTTTCTGCGATAGAGGTTATTGAATTTTAAGAAGAATGTTTAAATAGATTGAATGCAACCACTGTTGTTTGTGTTATTTAGTTCATCGATTTCTCTAGTGTAAATCTGTTATTAAATTGAATCTTGAGCACTGGTCTGGTGTTATTTAATAATTAGGGTTAATTAGAACGCTGATTTCTAACTAACTAAAATTAAGGAGAAATAGGAAAATTATTCCAACGGTGAATATTCAAAATATGAATTGAATTATCCTTGCATCTATGATCAATTGTGGATTTCCGAAGGTGGATATTGACTTGGACCAAGGTTAGTCTTTTGATTGTTTTCGTTAATTTAATTTTCATTTATCTATGATCAATTATGGATTTTCGAAGGTGGATATTGACTTGGACCAAGGTTAGTCTTTTGACTATTTTCGTTAATTTAATTTTCATTGTTATTAATTGCGTTATTTACAATTGTTGGCATATAAAAACTCCACAATCGTTATACGAAGCATAAATTGTTTGATTGCACACTCTTCGTGGGATCGACCCTTACTTCCACTACTACATAAGTTTTAGAGGCTTAAGAACTATTTTTGGGTGCCTATGACAGCACACCACAAACATATGAACTAGTCATACTTTTAAAACATCAAATATGTAATATGGGTACGCCGTGTTTAATTTTTTGCAAAGTGATAATTAATGAGCTCGTCATTTATGGGTTGGTAAGCGTAATGCGTGAGTTTGTCAATCGCTGAACTAGTAATTAATGGGCTCGTTATACCTTCAATCGTTGAAGGAGAGTATGTGCTTGTCATACTTAACTTAATTTACGAAATCGTCATAGTCAATGAGTTGATGAAGGTATGGGCTCGCCATACTTTAACAGCAAATTCATTACATGGACTTTCCATATTCAATCACATGAGTATGTCATAAAAGCAAAAAGGGTATATACATTAATCATAAGTGGTACACGTATTGAGTGAAGTTTTGCTGATAATATATCCGAAGATGTTCAGCATTCCAGGGATGGGGCTGCACCTTTCCATCCAGTTTTTCAATCAAAAAGGTTCCTGGCCTGACCTCTTTGGAAATGCGATAAGGGCCTTCCCATTTTGGACCCAACATACCTATATCAGGCTCTTTAGAAGATAAAAATACCCTTCTGAGCCTCTCCTAAAGAACATACGCTTGACTTTGGCGTTGTAGTATCGTGTCATCTCTCTTTGGTAAGTTGCTAGCTTGATTTGTGAAGCTTCTCTCATTTCTTCAAGGAAATCAAGCTTACATCACTCTATATCATCTTTGGAGATCTCATTGAATTACAGGTGATGGGGTGAGGCGAGATCCATCTCAACTGAGCTCATAGCCTTCGCACTGTATGCTATAGAAAAATAGGTCTCTCTTGTCGCGGTTCAGCTGGTGGTGCGTATTGCCTACAATACCTGGGGGAGTTCGTCCACCCATGCCCCCTTTGATGCATCCAATTTTTTCTTTATGAGATGTTTTATAGTCTTATTAACTGCTTCAACCTAGCCATTTGCTTGGGGTTCTGAGGAGAGGAGAAGTATTTTTTGATGCCTAGCTCATTGCAAAGGTCTCAGAGCTTCTTGTTGTCCAACTGCCGCCCATTATCTGTGACTATCAAGTTGGGAATCTTGAATCGATATATGATATTTTTCCATATGAATTTAGAGGTGTGTGCCTTGGTGATTTTAGCAAATGGCTTAGCTTCAACCCATTTGGTGAAGTAATCGATGGCGATGATTTCATAGTTCGTACCTCCCTTTTCCTTTGGTATGGGTCCTATCAGATCGACTCCCCACTTGGCAAAAGGCTAGGGGTGGACAACACGGTTAGTCTTTGGGACAGTTGTCTTTGAATTGAGGAGAAACGCTGGCACTTATTACATCGCTTCACAAAATGTATATCATCTTTCTTTAAGATCGGCCAATAATACCCTTACCTTAGTACTTTGTGTGCCAACGCTGGGCCTCCCATGTAGTTGTCGCATATCCCTTTATAGATTTCTCTCAACACATAATCTACATTATCTCCTTCAGTGCATCGCATCTATTGTGGAGTTTCTTAGACCCACATGATAGGTCGTATCTATTGTGGAGTTTCTTAGACCCACATTACTTCGTCCACTTTGGCCGTGGAGGGCCTAGAAAGGTATTCAATAGGTACAAACTTAAGCTGTTTTGAGTCTTTGCTACTTTCTAATTTTGCCAAGGCGTCTGCGTACAAATTTTCCACCCTTAGGATTTGAGTCAGTTTGAAATTGTTAAAACAAAGGGATCAGTTCCATAACCTTCTTCAAGTATACCACCATGCCTCTGTCATTGGTCTTGAAGCGGCCGTTGACTTGGCTTACGACAAGTTGAGAGTTACTTCGGATTACCAGGCTTTTTACTTGCATTTCTCTGACTAGTTTGAGGCCTGCTAGAAGTACCTCGTACTCAGCAGCATTGTTGGAGGTTTTAAAACCGAACCTCACCACATAATTGAGTTTGTATCCCTTAAGGCTTTCTAGGAGCACTCTGGCTCCTAAGCCAGTTTCTTAGGCGAACCTATCTACAAATAACTTCCAGGCTGGTGGGTCTACTGGCTCTATTATAATATTGATATTTGTCATCTCTATAAACTCGGTAACAAAGTCCGTCACTACCTATCCCTTTATCGAAGTTCTTGGCTGGTATGAAATGTCAAATTAACTTAATTCTACAGCATTAGGATCCCAGATGTATCTGGTTTTTGGAGCACCTATTTGAGAGGGAAGCTTGTCAGAACTCGTATGTTGTGGGCTTGAAAGTAGGGTCTCAACTTTCTGGAGGCAATCATGAGGGACAAAGCAAGTTTTTCAACATCAGTGTAACATGTTTCCGCCGGTAGGAGAGCATTGGAACTCACTTCCAAATATAGTAGCAAAGTTTTCCCTTCCTTAGGCTTCAAGAGAAAGGGGCTTGTCCCAGGTGCTTTTTTAGCACTTGGAAAGCTTGTTCACATTCTTCGCTCCATTGTAATATTTTTCCTTCCTTTAAAACCTTAAAGAAAGGAAGACATCTATCAGTGACCTTAGAAATGAACCGGTTCAGCGTCGCTAGGCTTTCTGTTAAGCACTACACTTCCTTCGACTTGTTGGGGGACTTCATGTTTAGCGGGGCCTTAATATTTTCAAGGTTCTCTGGTTGACCATGTAGCCTAAGAGTTTTGCAGAAGCAACGCCAAAAGAGCATTTTAGTGGGTTCAGCTTCATACGATACTTCCTCAAACTATCAAAGGTAGGCATCAAATTTCCAACGTGGTCCACTGACTTGAGGCTCTTCACAAGCATATCATCAACATACACCTACATTGTCTTACCTAACAGATCAGAGAACATCTTGTTGACCAACCGTTGGTAAGTTGCACAGGAATTTTTCAGACCAAAGGGTAAATGGGAGAAAAACACACAAAATGAGGAAAAATGAATTTAGAAAATTGGGTGGGTGGGTGGGTGGGGGGGAAGTGAGGGCGTGAAAGGGTTTGATGTGATTTTTTTTCTTTTTTATACAATTTTTTTCATCTAATCAAATCACGTTTAATTAAGGATGCACAAGGTATTTAAATTTTCTAGAGGTGTAAAAAAGTATAAAAGTAATATTTTTGCAAAAATTATTAAAATATGACATTTTTGTAAGTGACAATTCAAAAAGTCACATGCGGTACAATTTCCTCATGTTTAATACTTGTGAGTACATACATTATCTTCAACTCTTATTAATTGTTAAATTTCCATGAGATGCATGCAAAATTAATTTCCTTATTTAAGGGTAAATTCGTATAAAATTGATTTTAAATTTCGTAAGTAAATGACTTTACTTTTTTATATGTGAATATTTGATAATTTTAAGTCAAAAAGTAAAACCAAAATACAGAAGAATCCTTGGTACTCATTATCCATCCATCATCTACTGTCCTACGACTTTCACATGGTGCATTTCTTCTAAGCACATAAAGGGAGACCATGCGGCAGTAGTCTGCTCCGCTAGACTACCTTTCTTCTTCTCTCGGTCATTTCGAGATGAAAAAAATTTGATTAAAATTTGTAGAAAGCTTGCAACATAAAATTGATATGCATTGAAAGTGAATTGAATATTGATTGCTTGAAAGCTAGAAATTACAATTGATAAAAGTAGAAAATTACAATGGCTAGTACAGGGGACGGACACTAGAAAGCTTGAAAGATTTTTAAAAGACTAATACTCCTACAATAGCTTGCGAAAAAAGACTAAGTAATAGGAGTGGACGTTTAAATGATGAGAAATTATACTAAACGTTTACCAATATCAGAATTATTTTACAAATGAAATAAATTATTAGAATGGAAAGAAAATTAAAACTTAAAACTTGAACTAGTATTTACAATGTGTGGCCGAAGTTGGGCAAACTGCGGCTGCAATTGGGTCGAGGGGCTTAAGCAAAGCTGCAGTACTTGATATTCTTCCCCATTTATTTTGGTGCTGTCCTCGGAGCCATCGATGAATGATACACTTCAACTAATGGTTTGAAGGCTCCAAGGTCTTTTTCTCCTTCCCAATTATTCTTCTCGTTACTGCATCCGCTCCATTTGACCAAGTGCTCTTGATGATATTTCCTAGAAGCTCAAGTAGTTCAATGGTCAAGAATCTCTTCAGCAACCTTCTTTCTGGTTCATTTGAGTTCAAACACAGGTTGCTTTAGCACATTTATGGATGTGTCCTCCTTGTCGGCAAAGTATGACTTGAGTACTCCAACATGGAGGACCTTGTAGATTTTGCACCATGAAGGGAGTGCAACTCTGTATGCAGCTCTTCCAATCCTCTTCACGATAGGTAATGGTCCAATATATTTTGGTATCAATCTTGAGTCTTTCCCTCTTATCGATTTATAGTAGTTTCTATTGGAGAGTTTAACCATTACAAGATCTCCAACATTAAATTCAAGGAAACGACGCTTTAGACATGTAGACTTTTTGTACCATTTCTGAGCTTTCTCAAGATAACTTTGAGCAATTTCAATATTTCATTTCCATTCTTGAGAGAAGCTTTTTGCTTAAAGAGACTTGGTACTTTGATCGATGTCCATACTATAAGAGAGTAATGGTTTCTGGCCAGTAACAATCTCAAAAGGACTCTTATTAGTAGAAGAGGTCTTTTGGGCATGAAACACATCTCAGCCGCATCTGAAAGTTTCACCCAAATTTTCTGCGAAGTAGAGATAAAGTGAAGATATTCTTCCAGCATAGAATTAAAGCACCCTGTTTGTTCATCAGATTGTGAGTGAAAACTAGAATAACTCGGTCTAAAATATGCAGTAATTTAAGGATCTTGATCATTGACGATGTTTTTAGGCAGTCCCTGGTATTTGACAATGTGTTTAAAAAAAATTGAGTCGTCTCTTCAACTGATACATGCTTAGGCGCTGCGATGAAAGTTGCATATTTTACTAGACGGTCCACCACGAAGATGATAGTGCCAAAATCCTCAACTTTTGGCAATTCAATAATGTAGTCCATCTATACACTCTCAAATGGTCTAGTAGGGACGGAAAGGGGCTCCAGCAAGCTTGCTTTTTCTAATGATCTGTCTTATCTTGCTGACAAACAAGACAAGTTTTGACATAAGTTGTAATGTCGTCCCACATTTGAAGCCAATAGTATGCATGTTGTAGTAGTACATAAGTGCGTTCCTCTCCAGGATGCCCAGCCCAAATTGTGTTGTAGCTTTATGTGATTAATGATTTCCTAAAATCTCCATCCTTAGGGATATATAGATGGTCTTCCTTAGTCTGCACTAGACCTATATCGAGCCAGAACTGTCGAGTTTTGTCCTGTTTAATGAGGTCGACCAAATATTGAGTAGCCATGTCCATATCCAAAAGTGCTCAAATTTGGTCCCTTGTATTTGTGGTAACTGTGCTCTCTGAAAGAGCAGCCATAAAGTAAATAGTGGCCAAGTTGGCTCTACGACTAAGAGTATCGGCAACATGATTGCTAGATCCACAACGATACTATAGCATAAAATTGAACTCTAAAAGAAGCTCCTACCAATGAGCATGTTTGGTTGATAGTTTCGGTTGGGAAATAAATTGACTAACCGTAGTGTTATCTATATTCACAATAAATGGAGACCCAAGCAGATAGTGACGCCATCCCCTAAGGCAATGAACTATCGCCAACAACTCATTTTCTGCCTTATTTATCTTTCTGCTCCCATATGCTACCAGATGTCCTTCTTGCATAAGGACTCTACCAAGTGCAAAATATGAAGCATAGGTATGCACTTCAAATAGTTTGGTTATATCTGGTAAGGCTAACATCGGGTTCGTCCACATAGGTTTCTTCAACGTTTCGAAAGCATTTTGGTATTGAGATGACCAGTCCCAATCCTTATTGAAGCGACCGAGTCTTTTTAATTAAAATAATATTATTTCTCGAAAAACGTGTCGCNACGTTTCGAAAGCATTTTGGTATTGAGATGACCAGTCCCAATCCTTATCCTTCTTTATCAATTTGGTAAGTGGCAATGCAATTTCTGAGTAACCTTTTACAAATCTTTGATAGTGATTGCATAACCCAAGAAATGAACACACATCATGGACATTCTTTGGTTGTTGTCAATCCTTGATGGTTGTAACCTTCTTCGCATCCATGCGTATTTTGTCTTGTTTAATAATGTGACCCAAGAAATTGATAAACGTCCCTCACATGTTGCACATGTTCCTCCAATATCTCGCTATAGATGACTGTCATCCAGGTACACCACCACAAAATCGTCCAAGAACCCGTGAAGTACTTGATTCATCATCGTACAAAATGTTGCTAGAGCATTTGTCAAGCCAAAATGCATCACCTTAAATTCGAAGGCTCCATATCTTGTTACCATAGTAGTTATTGCTTCATCTCCCTCCTTGATCCGAACATACTAGTATCTAGACCTGAGACCAATCCTTGTATAGTATAGCTCGACTTAATCAGTCGAAGCAATCGGCGACTAGTGGAATATGATAACTATTCTTTACAACGATCTTATTTAAGGCTTGATAGTCACATCACATTCTAAGAGAGCTATATGCCTTTTTCTGAAACAACACGGGAGCTCCATATGGTTATTTTGTAGGCACGATAATCCCATTTCCCAATATTTCTCCCAACTGATTTCAAAGCTCTTCGAGCTCCTGCTAAGACATATGATAAGGTGCCCTGGCGGGAGGTTTAACACCTAGAATAAGTTCAATCTCATGATCAATTTCCCTCATTGGTGGCAATTTCTTTTGTAACTCATCCAACATGATGTCCTCAAATTCCTTAATAACTCTTCTGACGGGTTTTGGACTAGGGCTAATCGCCTCTTCAATCTCCTCTAATTGAAGAGTGCACAAGAATGAATGTTCATTCCTTTTGAAACCCTTACTAAATTGTATGGCCGAGATACTCTTCTCGCCTATTTTCCCAGCTTTTGTGGTGACGATGCACGATTTACTACCGATCATCATTAATGAGTCTGAATATGGCAACACTGTTGTCTTAGTATCCCCGAAGAAATTCCAATCCCAAAATGAGCTTGAAATCATCCATCTGAACTGTCGAAAAATTCGTCTTTCCTTCGAAAGGACCTACTTTGATTGATACAGATTTCGTTACTCCCACTATTGGTTGAGCAGTGAAGTTGTTTGCTTTGACCTTCCCATTACCTTTTTCTTGAACAAGCCAAGCCGCTCTACTTCGGTACTTGCGAGGTAGTTGTAGGTAGCACTAGTATCTACCATAGCCCTGATTGGATTTCCATTGAT
>CAIGRQ010215646.1:0-12717 GCA_903798375.1 Fraxinus sp. D2006-0159 | reverse complement strand
GAAACTGTAATACCCATTAGTCAAAATTTGTCTTTTATGGATCACTTTAATGACTGATATTTTAAATAATAGCACCACACATTTTAATACGTTACGCGTGACCCCAAATATTTTAGAATTTTCCAACAATGCCACCCTTAAGCATGGTCCAAAAACATTTTTGTGCCATAACCCATCCCGCAGTTTCATAGCCACTTTGTGTTTTGAACATAGCAGCCATGTGAGCTTTCCCTTGATTTACCCTTAACCAAGCTAAAATGAAATGCAACAAGGTTCAAATAAATTGAAGAAGCTCATTCGAACAAATGTACAGTATGCAGTAATGGACGAGATAAGATAATACAATAAATAACTTAATTAATATTGTTAGTTCACCTTCCTAAACATGCCACTAGAATGATATTCAAGAAAGAAAATTCAGCATACCAAGTACCAACATATTATTAGTGTCAAAAAATTTGTTTGTCATTACATTTTGAATTTTCGTATTAAGGTTATGGAAATATAGATATATACCAGAGAACGTGTAAAGTTTATCTTTCTCCAGGTTAAATTTCTGTGTAAAACCATGAAACGATCCCTTTATGTTAGATGCAACAATGTATTTGTTGCCATCCTTAGATTCTTTATGGTCTACTTTTGCACCTCCCAATGTTGTCCAGTCGTTTAACAATTCAGTTCTGGATTTATAACTATCCCTCCACCATAATGAGGTTCTTCTGGCTATATCAAGCCCTGGAAAAAAGCATGACCCAAAAATCATATAAACTGTTCAAATATCAAATTTAAGTAAAATATTGAACTTTAAAATAAAAAAACATATTTGCTAGTGTGTGTTTTTTTGGAAAAAAGGTTGAATGGGTAGCCTGCCTCTGGATTAAATCTATGATCATAAGGGACTGCATAGACTTCGTTGACTGTAGAACATAAACCAAGTTAGTCACAATAATAATATTTACAATTGACTCTTATTGAAATTTGAAAGTATGTCATAGGCTACTGCCGAATGTTAGAAAATTAATTAATTGCAATACTGTAAAGTACAGAAAAACTTATCAACTGATCGAGTCTCGATGTCCTAAAGCGAAATTGCCCGTCGATTACTGTATGTAAAACTAAGAATAATATTTTACTGTATAGAAATATATAATCTCGTTTTTGTTATATTTTTCTAGTGCCCAGATGTATGTTTATATAGGCAGAAAATTGAAGTAACCGTCCACACCATGATCTAACATTAGTTCCAATTTTAATGGCTTGTTAATATTAGACAGTTAAAACAATCAAATTCTACTGACTAGTTGACCCATTAAATAATTCCAAAAATGATTGAAAAAAAAAATATTTATTTAGAATCAATAAAATCAAAGAGCTCAAGGTCCAATTAAAGACCTTTTAATATAATACGTGAGGCGTGGCTCGAACCCCTGATCTCCCACACAAATTTCATATTTTTTACTAGTTGAACACTTCATCTTAATTAATTATTTTTTCACATATTATGTTTATTGTATAAAAATCTAACACCGAATTCCAAAGAGAAAAAGAGAATGAAAAGGTTGAAATGTGTGTAATACCATAAACGAGAGTAAGAACGACAATCACGAACGAACGAACAAGAAGTCAATAGTTTCACCATGTTGATATTAATAACTTGTTAATTTCTTTTAGTATACTAAAAATAATTAAGAATATGATACGTAAAATATCAAATAGAAGATTTTCTCGTTCAAAAGAGATTTAAGTACTTTAATTAGATTACATACCGTATAAAAACTAATTAATTAAGGGATATTTTTGAAGGGAAAAATTGAGAGATTATAGAAATTATCAAAGTCAAAATGGGGGGTCAATATTCAAGGAAAACTACGTACTTAATAATCATATCAAACGGGTAACCCTAAAACTGTTGTTTGTATTTTAAACTAGAGCATGTTTGGCCAAGCTTAAAATTCAATTAAAATTGAAAATATAGTCGTTATCGAGTCCTACTCATCTAATAAAAGTTAACAATAACGACTAATTTTTCAATTTTATTCCGATTTTAATCTCTACCGAACACGCCCTATATTCAGCTTGTAGTTTTTCCAAGTTTAATTTAGAAATTATTCCTTGGGAAGGATTTTCCAAATTCTAAAATTTGTGACTGGAAGAAGCATTTATGGTCTACCTCGTCACACAAAAGGAAAATAGAAATACAAGTCTCACTTGGCAGAATTTTTTACTTCTAGTCATCAAACTAGACAAAGATTTATTTCAATATAAATTTTTTAATAGATTCCATTTAAATCTTAAAATGTAAGTTAATGTTTGGAGTAGTCCATTTCCACACATAAAACCTGCATATATTAACATTGGAGTGTCCTCAATAATTAGAAATATTTTATTAGATTTTAGTGCAGTTCGAGCACATAAATATAAATATCAATATCTTTAGGAGGATTATGGGGGCATCCTCAACTAAGATTTTGATCAATTTTAAAATATTATAAATCTTAATGAATTTCGTGGATTTGAATAGATTTCCTCAAATTTCATAAGAATTTCATTAAATATGGTGAAATTTCAAAAGATTTGGTCATATGTATTTTTAAGCTTGAAATCCATCTAAATTTTTTAAAATCTATCCATTAATAAAATCTTTACAAACCTACTAGTTATCAAAGATATCTAAATTTTGAAGGATTTCATTAAATTTCACTTGGAGACACTTAAATTTTAATAAATTTCATTAAAATTTCAATTGAAGACACCTAAATTTAGAAAGATTTTTAAAATCCATCACAATTTCAATTCTCATTCCGAAATTCAAAGTAATATTATTTTGTACGTAATTCTCGATATTGTAATTAAAATGATTTTATTTTCAGATTGAACTGATTTTTTATTTGTTGAATATTTATTTGCTTGATTTCAAGATTGCAATTTTTTTCTCTGTCACTGAACTTGTTTTTAATTTATTGATAATTATTTTCATGATTTTGCATAGTGATGAAATCGGTTATTTTATATGAAAAAGTTGTAAACTTAATTTTTGTAAAAAATGTATTTTATTTTATGATTATACAGTTAGCAAAAAAAAATATGGGTTATCTTTTAAGAAAATGGATCATTGTATCAAAATCATGACAAATACATTAAAATCTATAAAATAAAATTGTGTTAAAATCTTAAACTTAGAGTTGATGACATCCTTATTTTACTCAAATTAACGTTGTATTATATATTTTGCCCATGTTTGTTAGGCATTTTTTTTTTCATTTCTAAAATTTTTCTTACCGTTAGAAGTGGGACCAGCCGAAATAGTTGACCAACTTGTGAGAGGGAGGGGCCCACTAATTTGAAAAAAAGGGTCAAATTCTTCATTTTTTTTTTCATAGGAATGCTGGCCAAACAGGTGCTTCATAAATGAAATTGTGTAATCATATTTCATGAATGAACTTTCCCATTAAATACCTATTTTATGCGTGTTAGGAAGATTTTGGCAAAGTAACTTGAAATGTCACTTGGCGATTGCATTTCTGGAAATTATGACTTAATTTGTAAAAGTTAGGTATGTCAAATAATTTGAAAATCATACCTTTAGGACAGTTGACGACCCTAGGTTAATTTGAAAATCATACATTTAGGACAGTTGATAACCCCTAAGATACATTTCCTGGGATTTATACTTTGACGGCCGAGGACAGGTCGAGAGAGACACGTGCGTTCTCGATGTTCGAATATTGATGAAACTTCCATTCTAGATGGCTAAATGGTTGTAGAAAAACATATTTAAAGTCCATTAAACTTAAATGTATTAAAGACCTAACTTCAAAGAATGGCTTGTGTGGAGAAAATGGCACAATGATGTTGGGCCGTTGTTTGACTATTGGGCTGAAATACCTAGCTGTTGGGCTGGACTTTAATTATATTCTTGGAGTCCTCCGTTCTGTTTTGGAGAAAAACGTGTTCCATCTCTACACTTCAGCTGGATGCGTTTTTTACTAAAACTTGGACTGATTGAGATGTCGCAAAGTGTCACCCCACGCACCGTTGGATGGAGACCTTTTGGAGACTTCTCTAGGGTTGGAGCCTTTGAACGTGGATTATTCATTCAGTCTCTTAGACTCCATAGAAAACCCTCTGACTACTCTCTCCGTCTTCTTTATTCTTGCACTCTGAAATTAAGATATATTGTAAATCGAGTGTTAACTAGCTTGTATACATATCTTGAGTGATTTGTAGTGGGCTGATTTGTATCCTTGTGTGGATTCCTGCGTTCGGTTTGAGAGAGTTCATTACTTTGAAGATTCTTGTTGAGTGTCTTGGTGTATTGATGAAGGGGCTTTGATCATTGGTTAATAAAGTGATTTTTGTCGGTTGGCGAAAGCTCAAAAGGGGATTATGAATTTTATTACGAACCTCTTGCCTTAGGGTGAAAAATCTTCGAGTTCTTTACTGTTTTTGTTATTTTGCACCTTTATTTTTGTTGTTTGGTAGTTTATAATGACTAATTAGTGTAACTCAATCTTTACAGCTTGGTAACTTGAAGTCTCGACTATTGGACGATGAAGTTAACATTGAAAATAAGTAGTCTCGATTTGGAAACTATAAACTGCATGATTGGCAAAATCACAAGTGAGCCACATAGCGACATGTAATATAATGACGAGTCAATTACCGTTCTCTTGAAGCTTGTCTAACTAAGTACCAAAATTTTGGGGATAAAATTGTTATGGAATTTGTGTTTGTCTATTCATTTTCTGCGAGCAAATCGCTTGAACTATCAAGTGAGGTATTGGGAGTTGAAAATCTCTCTTATGTGCGAGCTCTTCTAGCCATTTTCCATTCATTTTTCGCCCATGGTTGCCACTGGGATTGTACTTCGAGTTATGTTTTGTTCATCATTTGATTCCAAAGCACTCTTTTCATTGCCTTTTAGTGCCTATTTGAAGTTTTGAACTACTCAATTCTTATTCCAAACACATGCATATTGATAGTAGAAAAACCTAAGACTCCGTTCGATAGCACCCATTTTCCATTTCATTTTCCAACTTTTGTAGTGTTTGATAGGCAAAATTTTCTCGGGAAAATATTTTTCAACTTTTCAGATTTTCCACATTTTTGAGGAAAATAAATTCTTGATGTTTTGGTGGGTAAATATTTTCTAGTTTTTTTTGTTTTTTGACAATTGGAAAAAATTCTAAACACAATGGTAAATTTTTTTTTTTTTACTTTTATTGACAATTTCCATGCAAAACAAAGACAAACGAATGGTATTAGGTATGGCTATTCTTTTTTCAACTTTTTATTTTTATTTTTGGCAATTGGAACAAATTCTAGACCCAATGGTAGAAAAATTATCGCTTTAATGGACAATTTTCATAAAAAAAACTAAGCGAAACGAACTTCAAACTTTCAACATTTTCCATGAAAAATTATACATATCAAACATAATTAATTACAATTCCCAATAAAACAATTTCTAGACAAATCAATTCTCTGTAAAACATTTTCTTTCCAACTATTTTTCATATTTGCAATCAAACAGACCCTAATAGTGTTACTTCTTGAAAGAGCATTTAATGTGTTTTGTTTACAAGGCAAAGCGGATGGCTGCTATTCAATTGTAATTAGCGATGAAAAAATATTACAAAACTAGTTATTTTTCAAATTTTCCACATTTTTGAGGAAAATAAATTCTTAATGTTTTGATGGGTAAATATTTTCCAGTTTTTTTGTTTTTTGACAATTGAAAAAAATTCTAAACACAATGATAATTTTTTTTTTATTGACAATTTCCATACAAAACAAAGCCAAACGAATGGTATTCGGTATGATTATTCTTTTTTCAACTTTTTTTTTTTTTAATTTTTGGCAATTGAAACAAATTCTAGACCCAATGGTAGAAAAATTATCGCTTTAATGGATGATTTTCATAAAAAAAACGAAGCGAAACGAACGTCAAACTTTCAACATTTTCCATGAAAAATTATACATATCAAACACAATTAATTACAATTCCCAGTAAAACAATTTCTAGACAAATCAATTCTCTGTAAAACATTTTCTTTCCAACTATTTTTCATATTTGCAATCAAACGGACCCTAATTGTTACTTCTTGAAAGAGCATTTAATGTGTTTTGTTTACCAGGCAAAGCGGATGGCTACTGTTCAATTGTAATTAGCGTTGAAAAAATATTACAAAACTAGTTAATGTTGACGGTTTCTGTTCAACGGTGACTAACGATGATACTGTGATATAATGTGGAGAACGCTCTAAAAATAAAATGTGTTAGGGACCAAGTTACTTCAACGGTTATTAGTTTTAAAACGAATTATTCAATTTTTCCTTCTTAGAATGTTAAAGTTCATAAATAATTCCTCTTTATATATATGTTTGTGCGTTTTTTTTTTCCCCTTCTTTTTTGCCTCGTATAAATTAGGGTGGGCACTTTTATCCAAAATCACCCAAATCAGAACCTACAGTTCGGTCCATTTCCAGTTTAATTCAGTTTAGTTTTAGGTCTTAGGATTGAGAACCGTGCGTACTTCTAGTCTGGTTCTTGGTTCTAGACTTCAAGTTACGGAACCAAATTTTGATTCGGTTCGAAAAATATTTTTTTTAAAAAATTTCAATAGAATCATAATTTATATAAATTCATATGTATTCAATATGATTGATAATTTGATTGTCTAAAATGTAAAGCATAAAAGAGAAATAATATTGGCACGATGGTTTCACTTTAAAATTATAAAGAATAAAAATTAGACCAAAATCCGGTCCAATTTCTTTTGTTGGTATGGAATCAATGGTTCCATTTTCATAATTTCAATGACAATCGATTCATTTCGATTCGCAAGATACCCAAATCAAACAAATTGATAAAAATGCATGAACTAAGGTGTCTTTGTTCTAGCTACTAAATCTGTCATCGATTCTTCATGCACGGATTTTGAATAGATTTGTTCTCTTCAGATTTCTGTCCATCGACGCCACATTAAACCTCTTTACATTGTAAGATTCTGACAGTGCTGTTGGATGATTGATCTGAACTTCGTACACTCCATGAAATAGTGAAGTTTCAAAGTAACCATTAGAGTCTGTGGTTCCATTTAGACCTGCAACAAGTCCAATTTCAGACAAGATTTTGTCGACAACGTTTCCAGTTTCTAAGTTTTTGAAATTGTTGTCTGTTAAACACATTCTATAGCATCCTTGTGGACTCCATGCAGCCCATATTATTATTCCTTCTACACCCCTGTGTGCATGAACCTCCCTTATAATCTGCTCCAAGTCTTTGGCCTGCCCAAAAAATACACACAATATCATTTGTAAATATCTATATTTTCTGTCTCAACATAAGGATTTGTAGTAAAAAGTTACCTGGTTAGGTCCGGATTGAACATCCAATTCAGTAATCCAAATGGGCAGTTTTGCTGAAGTAAGTTGATCGAGTGAAGCTCGTATGTAAGGGAGATTTACAGTTTGAAAATGACCTTCCAATCCGATTCCCAAATGACCCATGTAACCTTCTCGTCTAAGTTGATTAATTTTCTGCAAATACTTAGCCGGTGAGGATGCACCATCTCTGCTATCCTCGATTGTGTTATAGTCATTCAAAAATGGAGTTGTTCTCGGATCAATCTTGTTCGCCTTCTTATAAAAAGAAGCCGATGCTGTCCTCCCAAGCTTCGACTCATAGTACGAAAAATGCAGATTTTCATTCACAACATCCCAATGGACCAACTGTCCTCTATATCGTTTCATTATAGAAATTATCCTTTGCTCCGTAGCATTGAATAGGTCATTTTTTGAAATTCTTCCTACCCAATTAGGTTGGTATCGCGGATCTTCCCAGAAAACATTATGACCTCGAACTCGAATATTGTTTGTTTTGGCAAACGTGAGCATGGCATCAGCAGAATTGTAGTTAACCTGGCCACGGGAACTTTCAGTGGCATACCACTTCATTTCGTTCTCGAATACTGTGTATTTAAACTTGCGCAAGAACCAATTCTTGTAATGAGTATTTGACAGGATATTCTGGTTTATCGCGCAACCAAAGGGGAAACGCCGTTGGTTTTGTTTGATGGAGATGGTTGCATTGGCTAATGGTTGGCCGTGTTTATCAACAGCTTGAAATTTCACCTTGCTCTTGCGAATCTGGAATTTTTTGTGAAATAGAATTTAAATCAAACGAACACAAACAGAAACACACACACACATTTACCTTCTCAATGTTTTGATCTCGGTGAGACTTCCACTCTTCATGTGTAAACTGTTGTAATGAAATACTATCTACCATAATATCAATTGATGTATCTTCGGTCTGAAAGAGTAGAAAAGTCAAAAAAATAATAATATACTAACGACAATGAAAGTGTGTGTGAATTCTATTGTTACGGAAAAAAAAAATGCGGCCAGGAACGTGGAAGTATTGTAACTTGTTACCTCAAAATAGAGGTAGGCAGGGCTAGAAGAATTCACAACAATGCCACCCTTAAGCATGGACCAACAACCCTTTTGAGCCATGGTCCATCCAGCAATTTCATGTCCAGTTTGTGTTTTGAACATAGCAGCTACGTGAGCTTTCCCTTGGCTTACCCGTAACCAAGCTACAAAACATTAATACAGGTTCACATAACCTATATGTATAATATTTGGGTAATATTTGTGGGTCCTACGAAATTTATAGGTAAAATTATATTTCGACCTTGAAAAATAAAATTTTTAGGAGAAGAAAATGAAACTCAAAACCTAAAATTTGACTGGACATTTAGCAAACAAAAGACATATTGCGTTGATTTGATCAAGGCTAAGAATTTACATATAAACACATGTTATAGATACGTACCGGAGAACATGTAAAGTTTATCCTTCTCCAAATTAAATTTCTGAGTAAAACAATTGAACGTTCCATTTCTGTTGGAGACAACTACGTATTTGTTACCATCCTCGGATTCTTGATGTTCGACTTTCCCATCGCCGAATACTGTCCAACCTTTTAATCCTTGATTCAGTTCCGGATTTACAACTATCCCACCACCATAATGTGCTTCTTCTGGCTTCGCCAAACACTGTCGAACATGAAATATTTTAATTTTCAATTATCAAAGTTAAGCAAAAAAATCTAAAATTAAATTAAACAATCATTTCCTGTGTGTGTTTTCTTGAGAATTTTTTTTTTGAAAGAAAGGGTAGCCTGCCTTGCTATTGAATCTGTGATCATAAGTGACAGCATAAACTCTGTAATCTGCAGAATACAAACAATAAATTAAATTCTGTCTTGACTGACAGTTATATTCATAATAATATTGATAAAAACACAGCTAACGGTAAAAATCAGTTCTTTTTTTTCCTAAGAGTACGTCACATTGTGTAAAGGAGAAATAAAAAAATGAGTTGAATGTATGTAATACCGTAAAGGAGAGTAAGAAAGACAAGTACGAACAAACAAGAGGTCAATACTTTGGCCATTAATGGTGATAATTTGTTTCTCTTGAATGTATTATTAACAGTATGGTGACCTTTTTATACTAGAAGGAATTTAAGGGTATGTTTGGGCCGGATTAAAATCTAATTTTAATTCAAGTTAAAGTCAAACAATCAATATTAATCACATGTTTCATGGGTCTCACAAGTTTTCAACCACACATTTCAAAAATTTCTATTACAATCTATTAAAAATCTAATTTTAATCCCCACCAAACACCTTCTATGTGTAAAATCTTGATAGTAGATTTTCTGTAGTTCAAAAGATTATTAAAATCATGTACGTGATATCATGCCATATTAAAAATTGATAACTAAGGGATATGTATAAAGAGGAAAATTTGGAATGAAAGAAAGGGAAGAAAATTAATTATTTTGGTGAAAATGGGGCCAAAAATATTTATATGGTTGATTAATTCAGTCAAAGGGCATTAATTTTGAAACTAAGCAAACTCTCATTCCACCCAGAATAATGCTATTTATCATGATGGATGACCGCCTGTCTATATAGTTACATGTTATGTCAAAGAAAGTTCAAGGTATGATACTTATTTTATTAGCCATATCAATTATTGTCACATAGTATGACGGTCATCAACTGTGATGGTAAATAACATTATTATTTCACAAATTCGTATTCGAGTGATTCACTAGTAAAGATTATTATTGGTGCAAGTGGATCATTTTATTCATTGACCAATAGAATTGTGATCTATTTCAATATATTGGACAATCCATTAAGGGGTCAACAACCACCTAAACAGTTCAAGATATGATACCTATTTTATTGACTTTTCATTGAATTCCACAATCATCATCATTCGTGAGGTTAAGGGCATGTTTGGTAAAAATTAAAATCGAATTTTAATCCAACTTAAAGTCAAACAATCAATATCAATCACATTTTCATGGATCCCACAGCTTTTCAACCACACATTTCAAAAATTTCTATCACAATCTACTAAAAATCTAATTTTAATCACAACCAAACACCCTCTAAATAACATTATTGTTTCACAAATTCAAATTCGAGTAATACTTTATCATTAGTAAAGATTGGGTCCCTTGATTATTTAATCAAAATTGTAATATATTTCAATACATTGGATAATAAATTAAGGGACTCACTACAATCTAAAAAGGCCTCGAAATGATAAGTTCAAGAAGAAATACACATTTTATTGACTTATCATTGATTGTCAAATAATATAATAATTGTCACTCGTAGAGTTAAATAACACTACTCTTCCATAAATTATTATTCGAATAATATTATTCATCAATAGTAGAGATTATTATTGAATCTAGTTGGCTCTCTGATTTATTGTCCAATTGAGTTATAGTACATTTTAATGCATTTGTTTGATCTCCATTATTTTCAAAATATATTTTTATCTCTCTCTTCTTTTTAACAACGCATTCTTCAATAAAATAATATTACACACAAATTAAAAAAATTCTTATTTTTGAATCATACATTCTCCATCGAAATATTATTCTAAAATGCATTTTCATAAAAAAAGAAAAAAATTGAGGCTCAAACAGACTCTAGATAATAAATGAAGGGATTTATTGTCACCTTTACACCCCATGCATGATTTAGGGATGATAACATTCACCACCCCAAATGGTAGGTTGCGCAAGCTTCCTGAATTTTTCAACCCTGTCCCAAGTCTCTTTATTATATTTTTTATGGTAATGAATTCACATAGACATGACTAATCTGTCAATATTAAACTCCCAAAAGGGGGGAAAAAATGGACCTTTTGTTGAGCATATATATTGTACTTGTTTTACAATATTATGTTCAGTAAATTCGCATGTGTCTACAATAATGTTCCGAATCTAAATTAGTGATTAAGCCACACATTTCTAGGCTCTTAACGTTCCGAACTCCGAAATTCGTATCAACATTAGCGACTAGAAAAAAGCTTATTCTTACTTGTGGTACGGCACAACTGAAAACAGACAAGAAAAAGTTATGATGTGTTTGATTATAAGTATGAAACTCGCATGGAAAGATGAATTGCCAAGAACTCATTAGCATGGAAATTGTTAATTAAATATGTTTGATTGATTTAATTTTCAACCTAAAAAATATTGTATTTTTTCGTTAAATTGAGTTTTTGGGAAGTGTAAATGGCCTAGAAAAAAAAAACTACCCGCTCATAATGAAAATATTTTATTTGTTTTTTAAGAAAAACATGATCAAGTGACCAACTTTTGAAAAACATTTTTCATGGAAAAAAATGTCAATTAAATTACACCCCAAAAGTAAGAACTTGGATAGAAAAATAACATTTTTCATAAAAATAAAGTCAGGTGTGTTTGAGCTACATTATTTTGAAAGAATGTATTTTGAAATAGTAGATTGATGGAAAATGTGTAGTTGAAAAAGAAGGAAAAATTATAGATATGATGAAAAATATTATTTTATTGAAGAATGTGTGATTGAAAATGAATAGAAGAATGATAATGAGAATTTTAATTGGTATGGGACGGGGATGGGGCGAGGGTCATTACCCCGAAGTAGGTATGGGACGGGTACAGAAAATATAGTCCCTGCCCCGTTACCCGTCCCGTTTAAAATTAATTTCAAATTAAAGTTTTTATCGAACAAAAATAATAAATTTATTATCATTTTTAAAGAGAATATAAGTTGCTTTTAACAAATTAGTAAAAAAGTAATAATATTTACTAACAAAAGACATAAAAAAAAAAAAAAAACCAAAAATTAAAATAAATAAAAAAAGAAAAAGTTTTTAATTGGTACCAAACATGGGCTCAATCAAGCACACCCTTATAGTTTGTTGATGAAAGTTGAATTTGAGTCTCTTTTTTGGAAGGCAATTATCCTAACTGTTCGACTACAAACACCTGTTTTATTGACTCAAAAGATGCTGTGACTTCGTCACACAAAAGGAACTGAACAACAGTCATAGAATAGTTTAACCCTTGTTTGGGTAGGGATGATAAAACCCGCTCAGCCCTATGCCCGTGAGGTACACACGAGACGGGGATGGGGCGAGGGTCATTACCCCGAAATAGGTATGGGACGGGTATAGAAAATATAGTCCCCTCCCCGTTACCCGTCCCGTTTAAAATTAATTTCAAATTAAAGTTTTTATCAAACAAAAATAATAAATTTATCATCATTTTTAAAGAGAACATAAGTTGCTTTTAACAAATTAGTAAAAAAGTAATAATATTTACTAACTAAAAACAAAAAAAAAAAATA
>CAIGRQ010215644.1:0-13695 GCA_903798375.1 Fraxinus sp. D2006-0159 | reverse complement strand
ATAATTCTAAGTTTAATTTGAGAGAGTTTTGGGGATAATCTCAAAATAGAAATGAAGAATTGGTTTTTTTAAAACATGAATTCTATCCATATTTATAGAATTTCATCATACTCTTTCGTATGGGTGACAACCATTCATGAAAAGATGGAAGAATTGATCAAAATGTGCCAAAACGGAAAAATAAAAAACCAACCTAACGGCTAGTTTTTTGCCTATGCGTACGCATAGGCAAAACCATGCGTAGGCATAGTAGAGGAAATTTTGCCTCTGTTCTTCCCAACTTCAAGTGTGCGCATATGCACGTCCAAAAGGCATGTGCGTACGCATAGGCAAAACTTTTAACTCGATTTCTCAATTTTCAACTCAATTTTTCAATCAACAATTTATATCTCAATCTTTCAATCAACAATATTTGAGCAACAATTTATATAACAGAAATCCATGCTTGTTTTTTGTTTCTCTTGAAATAATCTACAATGTATTTTGGATTTATAGCTTTGACAACTAAGGGGTCAAATTTGATGAAATTGTAGACACCAATGCCAGCAATGAATAAGAAGCAAACACAAATTATGGGAGCAAAACTGTATCGCACTTTGTCTGTACCAAATCTTTGGACCATGACTAGAAGTACTAAGATTACGACTGAAGCCCAAACTACCGTATCTGCTCACAAAAATATACAAATACGATATGTAACAAAATTTTCACTTGTTCTAGAAAATATTAATCCCCTTGCAATATAACAAAATAATAATAACTCAATAAGCTTCCGTTTGTTTCTCATTTTTCATCCATAAAAATGAGAAATATGACCATTATCCATCACATGAAGCCATCAATTTCGAATTTATATCTCTTGTATGAGGTTCAATAACGGCTCTATTTTTTCATTCTCATTCTACAAATAATGATGATCAAACGGAGGCTAACATTAAGACCGACTATATCATTTCCGAAAATGAATAAAAAGAACCTCAATTATTACCTCTAACCAAAGGAATATTCTTCAATCACTTTGGATATACAATTTTTAAATGTTTGTTGTGGCGTTTATTTCGACACTTGTGTGTGAATATCAAAAGTCAAATTATTAGAAAAATCTACATTCCAATCGTGATGGAAAATCAACGACTATGATGTAATTTAAAGATTTCACAATCACAAAACTTCAATTATAATATAAATTCAACGTTGGTAACTTAAGATTGCACGTGGAATACATATACCCTCAGAAATGGACTCTTTAGCCTCCTTGATTCCTCCCACGGCGGACAGAACTGTTGAAGAGTTAGAAAAGTTAATCCCTCAACCGTTAAAAAAGCCATGCATGCATGTATGCATGTGTAGAAATTAAAAGAAAATATTAATTTCGAATTTATTAATGTAAATTACTTTTCTATATGATGCTGATTATTTGATAAATTCAACAAACTTTTTATTTTCTGTTCAAAAAATCTCCTATGAAGAATTTTGCACTCAATGTAGCAAACTGTTTTAATAAAACACCAGCAGATTGCAAATGGCGAAAATTTATGTATGAGTGGATACATCTGATGCAGACCCTCAATGAAACTAAAAAATTTACTTGAACAGGGAGCAAATTGATGATCTCTACAAGCTGCTGAACCAAAGTCAGCCTCCAATTGTTCTCTCTAGTTTTCTTGCCCGTGTCCAAAAAGGTAGCCCATTAAGTGCCTACACTGCGCATTCTATCCAGCACCTTAGCTCATTGATTCTGGTGCATTGCATCACATGACTAGTTTCTTGCATTTATTTATCATGTATTATCCTTATTCTGATCATTTAAAGATTCTAATTGGTGATACCGTGATAGTAATCTATCTCCAGTTGCAAGAAATGGTTCCATTTCATCTCATAAAACCTAGTTTTAAAATCAGTCATTCGTGTCCTAATCTTTCATGAAATCTTTTGCCAATTAGTGAATTCGCTAGCGACTCTAGTTGTGTCGTCAATTTTTTTAATTCACATGTGAATTTCGGAATCTACATTCATGGAAGATGATTGGGATTGCTAAGATAGTTGACATACTATTATTTTGATGACAACTTCTTCAAAAGTCGGAAACTCAAGGTGTGGGTAGTGGTGGCATTTATAACACCGTTGAGAGTCACATAATGTCATGGCGCTATAGGTTAGGTCATCCCAATTTTTGATTGCTATTGCAAATGTGCACCATCTGGGTGCACTACCAAAATTTGTAGGGTACTTTCTTGACGTGCATATTTATTCGTAAAAAAATTAGTATAGATGATTTTTCGAACATCATTTATGCCTATCTAGGATTGAAGTTACCAGCAACTTAAGTAAAACAGAGGAATTTAACTTCAATGATATGCAACAGGGGAATTCAATATCTGTGAACAAAAATGTACAAGTAGAGGAGCCAATGTAATATTAATAAATAAGTCAATAAGAGATACACTACTATATTGTGCAAGACCGATTTCTCCAGAAGCAGGTCTCCTTAGCGACAATAGAAAGTGTATCATCTTGCAGGTAACAAAATACATAAATATTTGAAAAATCATAGCCAAATTAAACTGATGACTTCAAGATGAAAACTACTGACCATTAATATTAATTAAGGAAAAGCACTGCAATGGACAATCTAGCTTAATATCTTAACCAGCTGAAGCGAAAGGAGATGGGCAAGGGGGAGTATTAACTTCGAGAATTCCCTCAAGCATTTGGCTAACTTTTCTCATGGTTGGCCTCAGAGATGAATCTTCTTGAATGCACCAAATGCCAACCATCACAAACCTTTCTAGTCTTTTCTTGTCGTTTAAAGCTTCAGTATCACTTTCAACCAACGTCTCTAGCCTGCCTTCCTGAAAGCAGTCCCAAACCCAATCGGTAAGAATTGGATTTTCTCCATCTCCAGATTCCAAATCCATCAGGCTTCTTCTGCATGTAATGATCTCTAGCAGTAAAACACCGAAGCTATAAACATCGACTTTTGCGGTGACTTGAGTGTTTCTAAACCATTCGGGAGCAACATAGCCTTTTGTACCTCTGATATTAGTGAGGGTGCGACTCTGATTCATCATCAGAAGTTTTGCTAATCCAAAGTCTGAAATCCGAGCATTAAAATATTCATCAAGAAGTATATTCTGAGGCTTGATGTCGCAGTGGATGATTTGAGTGCTGCACTCTTCGTGCAAATACGCAAGTCCCTTGGCTATCCCCTGTGCAATTTGAATCCTTTGATTCCAATTCGGTTTCTGATCACCAAAAAGGAAACTTGCTAGAGTTCCATTGTTCATGTACTCATACACCAACAACCGATGAGGACCCTCTTCACAAAATCCAAGCAGGCGGACCAAATTCTTATGATGAGTTTGGCCTATGACATTCACTTCTGTTTTGAATTCTTTCTCAGTATCTTGAGCCACTCTATCCAGCTTTTTCACTGCAATGGTGCTTCTGGAACCCGTTGGCATTACCCCTTTGTAGACAATTCCAAAAGCACCTCTACCCAGTTCTTCCTTGAACCCGTCGGTAGCTTCTTCAAGCTCTTTATAAGTAAAACACCGCAAATTCACTCCTGCTGCATCATGAACTGGACGGAAATTTGTGATTTTTTTGTTGTAAATAAGGAAAAACCCCAGACAAGCTGCACCTAGAAGCATGAAGTTGACGAACAGAGAGCTGCCCAAAAGCACTGATCCCACGAGTATCAATGTTCCCCGGTCCTTTTTCTTTTTTTCTGGAGTTGGATAATTCGGGCCTTGTACAGGAATATCGCCTTTTTTGAACTTGAGAAAAGCCTTTGCATTAAGTTGTGTGTTAAGTCTCCCATTAGACAGTGGCAGCTTCTTCTTCCAGCAGCTATTATCTCTGTAAATGGAAACAGCGCATAAACAGTCATTCAGGCAGGCATTTTTACAGCCATCTTCTGTGGAAGGGTTTATTAGCTCAAAATCCGATTTTGGCCAATCAATATCAGAAACCTCCAACATTTGATATACATCTTCTGCAGAAACCCTCTGATCATCTTCACCACAGATTGGAATAAACGGGGGATTGCAATCACTAAACGAGTTGTTTGGGTCCGAGCGAATATAACCTCGAGGACATTCGCAAATTGGGCTTCCATTGTCAAGTCTGCAGACACTGTTATACCCACAAGCCCCACTGCCTTTATCTCCATCGATGTTTGTACATATGTTTTGTGGCCAATATTCAGCAACAGTCCACCCTGGATCGCCACTGAAACTCTTTGGATAATAATATTGTCTGAAAACTCCATCAAAATCTAGAGTTGCCCTATAATAATGATCCGATGTCGTCGGAGTCGAGCGCTTCGTCGTTAGGAACTTTTGTTCTCCATTTCTCCTCAATACATAAAGCGAACCCCTTTCGCTGAAGACCAATTGATAACCAGAATTCGATGCATTTGCAGGATGAGAAGTTTGACTGTTGTAATACTCAGCATCAAAATCCGAATTCGTCGGCACACTTCGAGTATTAAGCACTAAATTCCCACCGCTAAGTAATCAGAAGTTTGACTGTTGTAATACTCATCATCAAAATCCGAATTCGTCGGCACACTGCGAGTATTAAGCACTAAAGCCCCACCGCTAAGCATGCGAAGATAAAATCTGCCTTGAGTGAAATTCGTTTCAGACTTTCGCGAAACAAGCGCACCATTAATCGCAATTATTTGCGTTGGCAGCACTGTATCCCTTGGATCTTTGAAACTTTCCCATATCGAAGCCGAATCACTGCGCACTAAAACAAAATTTCCCGTATCATTCAAAAAACCATGGGAAACATCATCAACAATATTCTCAGTACTCCATAGAGAGCGGCCTTGAGGATCACGAAGCACCAGCCCACTTTGTGCATCAATCTCCACCCTGGAACCCCGTGAAATAGGATTTGTAAAATCTGGATACCATACTACGGTTTTATTTGGTATTTTATCATACCATATAGCAAGTTGAAACATATCACTGTTTTGAAGTTTCTGAAACCCAAATGCGAAATCTCCAGAAGGTGAAAGCCATGGAACGGAACTCTCTGTTGCAGCGAGAGAGGTGCCCACACTTATGTTACTATTATTTTGAGAAAAAGTGCAGAGTGGGAGGAGAAATATTATCAAGAAGATAAAGATGAAGTTGAAGAGAGCATAAGCCATTGTTAATTGCTAGAGCAAATTTGGCACATAAAATATCATCAAATAAAAAAATCCATGTATAAAGGATAGGAGACGATTGTTTCTTGATTCAACTCATACTTTTCAAGGTGTGCTTAAAACTTTGTCCCTACGCGGAAAACTTTTCAAGACTTGTTTAATCAAAAAAATTATAATTTTGATTAGAGTAAAACTATGCAGTAATGATTTTTAACATTATCAGTACTTGTACTATTAAATTATAAATTCAATTAAATATAAAAATTTATGGCTCATTCGTTAGGTACAATTGAGATGACTATTCAAAATAGAAAGAAAGATTCAATTTTTTTTCTTTTTTGATAGGGAATAAAGGGAATATTTTGGACCGTTAAATTTTGGACAATGTCATTTGTACATTTAGAGCCCGTTTGGTAGAGATTAAAATCGGATTTAAATTGAACAACTAGTTGTTATTGTTGACTGTTATTAGATGAGTGAGACTCAATAACGACTATATTTTTAATTTTAATCGACTTTTTAACTCTCCCAAACAGGCTCTTAAATACTTACATCTTTGTTGACATTGTCATTCTTGTAAAAAAAATGATTGGTTGAAAAAAATTAATTATCAAATCAAAGTTTGTCACGACAAAATGTAAATCATGATATATACCAAACATGATCGTTGAATTTTCAAGGGAAAAATGTGAGTTGACAAGTCCACATGATTAGATTGCGTACAATATGATCTAGCCAGCATGAACATAAGTGGCGCTCATATAACATTACTTCAAAAGGGTCCAAATTGGTACGACATATTTCATGTATTCACGGACGGCACGGCATAAAGATTTTATCTAAAATTTTAAATATCCAAAGTGAAAAATATTCATTTTTAATTTTTAATTTTCTATATGAAATGTCTTCTTTTATAATTAGTATACGTATAATTTTATTAGGATTTGTTTGAGCTCCAATTTTTTGCAAAAATACATTATGCAATAATGTTACAATAGAGAATGTATTGTTGAAAAATAAGAAAAAAAATTGAGTATATGTAATATTATTTTATTGAAAAATATGCACTTGTAATGAGATTAAATCATTGTTCAAAAATGTATTTTTATGAAAAAAGTAAAGCTCGAACAATGGCTAAAAATGACTTTCACCATTTCGATGCAACCTTCCATTTCCTTGTCATTTTGTCGCAATTCCTTATTTTCAATTTTATGACTTCTACATTTTTTCTTTTTCCTTGTACCATTTCCACACAACCTCTCATTTCCATGTCATTTCGTTGCAGTCCCTTCTTTTGAATTTATGACTTTTTTATTCTTCCTTTTCCTTTTACCAGTTCCATGCAACCTCTCATTTCTTGGTCATTTTGTTGCAATCCCCTTTTTTTCAATTTATGAGTTTTGCGTTCTTTCTTTTCCTTCCCCACCTAGCTGTATAATAATTTCTCACCTATTGGGTTTGAACTAGAAAGGATATCGGAGCATTTTTAAGCGACTCTCTAACTAAAAAAATAGTATTTATTTTTTAGAGTCAATACTTAGCAAAAAGATCTAATGGGCTTTCTATTCTCATTCTTTAAAATAAAGAGTCAAACTCACTCGTTATATTTACTCTATAATTATTGTATTTAATAAGTTACGGATTTCAATATTCTATTTTTTAAATCATTCACATCATATTTGAATTGATTGATCATTGACGTAATGGGAAAAATTGCAATCGCGGTCTTAAACCTTTTCATTTTTTGTATACTTTACTCCAACCTCTACTTTGTGCCACCATAGATTCCAGACCTTTGATAAATTCGCAGATGCAGTCCAAAATGACAGAAAACGTTAGTTCTATCATCAGTTGACCTCAAAAATGGAAAAAATGCAAATTGTAACCAATTTAAATAGAGGCATTTTTGTTTAATCATATTCTCCCCTTTTAAAAAATCATTTGATCAGTTATAATCTCACTCCCTCACCATTCTCTTTCACGGTACAAATTCAACATTCATCTTCTACAATGTCGAACGAAAATAGCCAACAATCTGATAAAATTCTAGAAGATTTTGCATGTCGCATACGAGGCTATCTTTCCCGAATCTATTTACGGTAAGTTTTAATGTTTTCAAGAATTCTGGTTGTAGACATGTTTACCTCACATTAGGCTATCAACTGTGTTCATATAGTGTATATTTCCATAATTTTAAACATGTTATTGAGTTGAAATCATAAAATTTCTCATATTTATTCGCGCTGCTTTTGCATTCATTTTATTCAACTAGTGTTTGGTATTGATATCGGGTTGTTGATATGATTTTTTTTCTATCTAGGGAGAAATTCAAGTTATTTCACCATAAAGTTATATTACAGTAGTTTTTCTTTTTTTTTTTGGCAAAGAAGAGAAATCTTTTATACGAGCATGGGAAGATAGCCTATCTGGACTACATGCACCCCATTTGGTTTAATATATTTCTCCTGGACAATACTATGAAGAAGATAGGCTATTTTGAGAAAGTGAAGTATGTGTATAAGATTGAAAAGAAGATATTGAGTGAGGCATCGTTCTAGTTGGTGAAAGATTCAAATTTTATAAATGTAGTTAGGTTGCTTGGTAAGAATAGGCTTGCTGAGATATGGTGTGTGCCTGTAGTTGAAGTGTCATGGGACAACAAAGTAGAGTATGATATTTCAGTAGTTGATGTTGACAATTGTGAGGTATTGGAGGAGGTGGAAGAAAAAAGGAAACTAGATGTTGACAAACAGTTTGAACATAATGCATGCTATGCAGTAGAGGTTTATGAAGATTTTCTAAAGGGTGATGACTTGTATGTTGTGTATGAGGTTGGCAGTAATGGTGCAGTTGATGAAATAGAAGTGGATGTAGGGAGTTCTGTTGATATTCCTGCATGTGGAGTGAGTGACTTACATGAAGATGAAGATCATGTATTTGCAGATCACAATGAAGAGGCACATGCTACAGATCACAATGAGCCACCTATTTTACCTCAATAAGATGTACCTGCTGAAGTACAACATCATGCACCTGCTGATGCATTATGCGTTAATGAAGCCCTTATTGTTTCACCCCATGTTGATACACCACCTGCAGATGCACCCCCTTTTCTTGCAAGTGAATTGAGTGACTTATATCTAGAACAGCATGTACCTACAGGTGGTGATAATATAAGTGATCAACATATAGGTAAAGAACCAGCGGTGGACCTACATGACTATAATGAGGCACATGATGCACCCCCTGCATATGCACCACATGATGATACACCCGTTGTTGATGAAAATATGGACCATACCGACACTAGAGAAGGAAATAGGGAATTTGAATTTAAGGAAAGCATAGTGGAAGAGTTCAGTGGTCCAAATTATGAGCAGGATGAAGATGTGCCCTTTGATGATAATGATGAAGATATTTCTTCAGGTTGTATGAGGGTTTTGATATTGGTGATGGAAATCTGAAACAAGAACACGAAGGTGCAGCAGGGCATGTAGATGGTGATGGGACAGACTATGATGAGTTAGGTGCTCTTAGAAGTATTCCAATTGTTACTGAAAAAGTTGGTGGCTTTTCAAGAGCCAGGAATAAGCCTTAGTTTAATCCTGCTACAGACATGCAAGATCTAAAATTTCAAATAGGTATAAAGTTTGATAACATAAAGATATTGAGGGAAGTAATTGTACAATATTCCGTTAAAAATGCAAGGCAAGTCAAATATGTAAAGAATGAAGGAACATGATTGCGAGTCAAATGTCAAGATAATTGTCCATAGGTTTTGTATATCTATCACCAACCAGACAAAAGTTTCAGGATTAACACATTTAGAGATGAACATACATGCACAATGGAGTGGCAAAATAAAAGAGCGCATGCTGGTTACTTGGCAAAAAAAAAAAATAAGGAAGTTCAGATCTTATCCAAAAATGTCTATGAATAGTTTTACAAAAACAATGAAGGAAGATTGCATGTATGAGATCTCTAAACGTCATTTTTATAGGACAAGAGCTAAATGTGCAGAAGTTGTAAATGAAATTATGGCTAAACAATATAAGATCTTGTGGGACTATGGTGAGGAGTTGAAAAGAACTAATCCTTGTAGTACAGTGAAAATTGAAGGGGTAGGTGATACATTCAAAAGAATATACATATGTTTAGGGGATTGCAAATAAGGTTGTAGAGCTGGGTGTAGGAATGTGATTGATTTGGATGGATGTTTCCTAAAAAGTGCATAAGGTAGGTAGTTGTTGGTTGCAGTAGGTGTTGATGCCGATAACTGCATGTTTCATGTAGCTTGTGTTGTGGTAGATACGGAGAACAAAACAAATTGGGAAGTTCTTAGAACTTTTAACAGTTGATATTGGGATGTGTAATGCTAGAACTTGGACCTTTATTTATGACAAATAGAAGGACTTGGTAGACTCCATAGATTTTTATGTGAGGGTGCTAAACATAGGTGTTGTGCAAAACATTTATACAGCAATTCCACCTTAGTGCATAAGGGACTGACTCTAAAGATCATGTTTCGGACTGCAACAAGGCAACAAGAGTGGCAGAGTGGAGAAGTACAATGAATAAGATGAAAGATATGAATGAAGTAGCGTTTAAATAGTTCGATGAGAAACCAGCATCACAGTGGAGATTTTTAGGATTATTCAAAGTGCGAAATCCTACTAAATAACTTGTGTGGGGGCATTCAACTCTTCCATATTGATTGCAAAAGAAAAGTCTATTATCTCAATGCTTGAGAAGATAAGACATCAACAAATATTGAGGATTAATACCAAAAGGGAAGCTGCACAAATATGGGATTGTGCTTTTGGTCCTAGAGTTATGAGTATTGTTGAGAAAGTAAAGGCATAGGAAAGCTTCTTGAAGGTTGACTATGTTGGAGGTGAAAAGTTTGAGGTAAGCAATAGGGGTGGAATAAGATGGAGTGTGGACCTGATGAAGCGTGAATGTGCATGTAAAAACTGATGACTTACTGGAATACCTTGTGTGCATGCAATGTCTGGTATGCTATCGAGAAATATTGGCATATATGAGTATGTAGATGTATGCTACAGTAAAGAAGCTTATATGAGGTCCTATAGCCTAGTCATTCAACCAATGTTAGGTCCTGAGTTGTGGCCAAAGTTGGGGAAACATCCTTTGAATCCACCTATAAAGAAGAAACATGCAAGCAGACCAAAGAAGTTGAGAAAAAGGTCGCAAGTAAAGCCACTTACAGGCACCAAAATGGTAAAGATTGGAATGAAAATAACATGTAAAAGATGTGGTGGGACAACAGGATACAGAACATGATATACAGCTAACTCAATCACAAGGCAAGGAAAAAAGAAATACCTCTACATAGTAGGATAAAACGCCAACTTCATCACAAGACAAGGCAAGGCAAGAGAAAGACTTCTACTCTCACCAAGCCACAGGCAAAGAAGAAGAAAAATTGACAAGAAATAACATAGCTTTTTGTATAATGATCTTTTTGAACAAAATTTTTGTATGGTGAACTTTTTTATGTGATTACCTTTGGTAGAACGAAATTGGAATCACTTTTGTATGATGAACAAACGAATTATGATGTAAAATGTGAATATTCCAATGAAAAAATGTTCTTTATGTCTTTAATCAGCGACTGTTTTTGGAACACTGTGCTCTGGGTGCTTCGGAAGTTAAACAGTGTTGGAATTGGCACCTAAAGAAGTGAAATAGATATTGTGACTCAAGTAAAGGATTGGGACATAATATTCAACTCCTTAAAAGGTTTGGGACCTACTATGCAACTCATTCAAAATGCTTGGGACTTTAATGCATTAAAAAACAAATGTTTAGTACCTACGTTGCAACATAGTAAAGGTTTGGGTCTTTCTGTTCGACTTATTGAAAACGTTTGAGACCTGTAATGTACCACCTACAATAGGTTTTTGAACATATTTTCCTGTCTTTTGAAGCATTTGCTCACAAGAAGTGGGAGGAAACTATGAAAAATGAAAATTAGGATAAAACTGTTGAATGATAACATGTCTTATTTAACAAAAAATAAGTTACAAAATCATAGACAACGCTCAATTTCTAATTCATAAACCCACCTTCCAAAACACAAACACAACATATAAACTAAAAAACCTAACACAGATCTTAGCACAGACCCATTTTACAAAAACTCCACATACAAATCCTAATATCCAAGTCTTCCATGAACTACAAATTCTTGCACGTAGGGTGTTTAGTTCAGCTTTCATCTCTCTTCTAACATGTAGAAATCCAGGGATTATCTCCCTCGACCTATCTCACATTAGAGGTCGTACCGGTCAAAGAAGTTAAATCCACTGACATCCTAACGCCTGGGCAAGTGAGAAACCTTCTTCCTGGGTTCAAGTCCGTCCATGAGGTCTTCATGTGCACAGGGTCAACGCATCTACATACATTGCTCTCCATATTCACATCTAAGATAAGTGGAAGAGAGAGAAGAATATATAAGA
This sequence comes from Fraxinus sp. D2006-0159, assembly GCA_903798375.1. Lineage (NCBI taxonomy): Eukaryota > Viridiplantae > Streptophyta > Magnoliopsida > Lamiales > Oleaceae > Fraxinus > Fraxinus sp. D2006-0159. Next base: position 2,052 of record CAIGRQ010215644.1, on the reverse strand, counting down.
CCTGAGAAATAAGGGAAATGAACAGTGATTAATACAGTAAAAATGGAGAAAGAGGATTAGACGAAAATGCCATGGTTTAATTTGGTCAAAATTTGTCTTTTTTCATTTTTGTGGTCAACTAATGGTGGAACTAATGTTTTCTGTTATTTTGGATTGCATCTACGAATTGCTCAAAAGGTTGGGACATTTGGTGACACAAAGTGAAAATTGAGGTAAGGTCTGAAAAAAAAAAAAAACAAAACAAAAAGGTTTGAGACCGCGATTGCAATTTTCCCTAAAAAAACATGTTAAGTAAAAGATGAGGAGGAGGAATAGCTTGAGTAGGAGCTTGCACCTATTTAACTTGTTGGTGAGCACAGTTAATGTTCTTGGATTTATTGCATCTCCTCAAAAAATTAAATTATTTCTTTCCTGTCAAATGTTTCTTTAAAAATGAAGAGCTAAAATAGAGGTTAATGTCAAAGTGTATAAGATATTTTACTCTCTAAATTTAAATATGCTCTTGATGATTATACATAAATTGCTCTCGGTATTTAATAACTTTAGTTCCTTGGACGTCACAAAAGGCAATTTCAAATGCCAGGCAAACAAAATTTTGAATGCAAGTCACACGACTTATAAATCTCCAATTTTGGCAATGAGAAAGAAGAAATAATTGTCCATTTAAAACATTTAGCAACTCATTCGTAACAACTTATTATAAGAACTTTTGTTCCTTTCACCTCAAGAAACTTTGTTGTTTTCTCGTTATTCTCAAGAACGTTTGAAACTCTATACACCAAAAAATAAAAATTCAAATCCAAGGATATTGCCACGAAAGAGAACTATTATTCTTTTCAATAGAAAGACTTCAAGAATTTCTACAAGAAAATTAGTTATCTAGTCGTCGTTTTCAAAACATGAATATGTTCTGAGTTATAGAACTTCACATTAGAATTCATTTCTTTTAATAAATGAGGGACATTCTTGGCATTATACTGAATTCCCTTTAACTGGTATTTTCCTGGAACCAGAAAAAAATCTTGGAATTCAGTATTATGCTCATCGATCTTTTTTATAATCACAATTACTATTTAATAAAGGAAAATTGGCACAAATGGTCCATAATGTATGACCCTTAGCGAGCAAAATGGTCCTTCGTGTTTCATTCTTGGCACTAATCCCGTTAACCTATTGATTTTGTGCACAGAAAGTCCTTTTCAGATGGTTTGCATTCATTCTTGCTGTTAAAAGTGTATCTATTTTAATCAAAAAATCAGTTATACCATTACCCATATATACACCTAAAGAATTATTTGTGCAAGATTTCTTAGTTTCCATATTTCTTTGCATTCATAGTCAAAACTTCCTGTACCAAAAAGAAAGAGAGAGAAATACGTTAGGTAATATAAAATATGGAAATTAAGAAATTTTGCATAAATAGTCCTTTGAGTGTATAAGTCGATAAAAGGTATACTTTTAATGGTAAGAATGGATGGATAACATCCAGAAGAACTTTTTGCACACAAAATCAACAGATTGAGGGGGTCTATCTTGAGAATAAAAGGTTAGGGACCATTTGCGCACAAGGGTCATATGTTGGGACCATTTTACTTTAAAAATTATCAGTCAGTCATCATGAGAGAATTTCACTTATTTTCTCTGTGGTAGCATGGGAGATAGATAATTGAATTTGAATAATAGTACTACATTATATAATAATTAATAAATTTATTAATATGCGAATTAATTTTAATTAACACGGCAACTTCTTGCATTCCAAAGTTGAATATTCATATGTCTAAAACAACGGTAAACACCTGGACCTAGAATAATTTCAGAGAATAATGATAAAGTTCGAGACCACGGTAGTCAGGGGCGGACGCAGACGAAAAAAGTTAGGGGGACACAATCGAACTTACAAAAAAGTTGTGAAAAATTTTACACTCGAAAATTTACGTCCAAAAAAAATCATATCCTATGTAATTTTGCATCCAAAAATTTACATGAAATATGATTTTTTCGGATGTAAAATTTCGAGAGTTTTTTATGTCATATTTCATATAAAATTCC
>CAIGRQ010215613.1:0-16439 GCA_903798375.1 Fraxinus sp. D2006-0159 | reverse complement strand
GATTGCTCCAATCCAATTGAGGGAATTCTGACCCTTCACTACCCCAAACTATTGATTTTAACTTTGCTACTTCAACATTGAATTTACTACAAATTTGAGAGGACAAATTTATTCTTTTTGGAACCTTTAAATATTTTTCCATCTCCTTGTGGATACGACACCCCAAAGCTATACTACAACACCGCGTTATTCTTTGGGCGTAATCATACATCAATGTTCTTCGATCTTGCATGGAAACTGGAAACTGGAATTTCTAGCAAGGTGAATAACACTCTAGCTATCACAAAATAACACGTACCTCCGCTACTTGAAATCAAGTTATCTCATGAACTGTTTTGCCCATATCAACTCTTTAGTTGCCTCTGTTGTTGCATTGAACTCTACCTTTGTCATAGAAAGGGCAATACACTTTTGAAGTTTTGATTACCAAGCTACAACCCCACTTGTAAAAGTAATCAGATAACTCGATGTAGACTTGCGAATATCCACATCTCCTGTCATATCTTCATCTGTGTAGCCAACTAACAACGGTTGTCCATTTCCAAAACCAAGTCTCAAATTGAAAGTGTCTCGAAGATACCTCATGATCCATTTAACTTCATTACAATACTCTCTTCTTGGATATGATAAGAAACAGCTAACTACACCAACTGCATGGGCTATATCCGATCTCGTGCAAATCATCGCATACATAAAGTTTCCTACCATTGAAGCATAAGAAACTCTTTTCATATCCTCATCTTCCTTATGTGTAGAAGAACATTGCTCAACGCTCAATCAGAAGTGAGTAGCAAGAGGAGAGCTAACCCTTTAGCCTTGTCCATATTGAACCTCTGAAACACTTTCTTAATGTACTCCAATTGTGACAAATATAACTTCTTGGCACTCTTAGTGCTTGCTTCAGACCATAAATACTTTTCTTCAACTTGTACACATAATCCTCTTTCACTTTGAAATCCTTTGGCTCCTCCATATAAATCTCCTATTCTAAATCACCATGAAAGAAGGAAGTTTTCACATCCATTTGTTCAACTTCTAAGTCAAGACTAGCTGCTAGGCCAAGATCAATACAAAGAGATGACATCTTAACAACTGGAGAGAAGATCTCGTCAAAATCAACACTTTTTCTCTGACCAAACCCTTTTACAATCAATCTATCTTTATACCATGGTTGTAAAGTGAACTTACTTCGCTTCACCTTATAGATTCACCCTTTCTTCNACCAAACCCTTTTACAATCAATCTATCTTTATACCATGGTTGTAAAGTGAACTTACTTCGCTTCACCTTATAGATTCACCCTTTCTTCAAAGCTCTTTTACCTTTAAGTAGTTTCACTAACTTGAAAGTGTGGTTATCATACAATGATTGCATTTCATCTTCCATTGCCTCGACCCACTCTGTCTTATGTTCATCTTCCATGACTTATGTATAACTCTTGAGCTCTCCCTTGTCTGTTAATAGCAAATACTGCTCCACTGAATACCGTGTGGAAGGATGTTGATCTCTAGTAGACCTCCTAAGTAGAACCTCTAGTGGAACTTCTGGTATAATATTTGGCACTATCAACTGATCATCAATCTTATCATATGCTTGAGCCGACAGGGGAACATCTACATCACCTATACCCTGGTGGCCATCCTGAACATCATCGTCAACATGAGTTGGCAAATTCTTTATAGGAACCAGATCTAAATCAATCAAACTATGACCCTTCTAAGGTACGAATTTCCTTGATTTCTCAATATCCTGAATCGTTTGATCTTCAACAAACACGACATCTCTGTTTCTCACAATTTTCTTCTCAACTGAATCATAAAACCTGTATCAAAAATCATCTTGAACATAACCAAAAACTACACATTGTCGTGTTTTCACGTGAAACTTGGACCTCTTATCTTTAGCAACATGCGCAAATTATTTACACCTAAACACGCTCAAGCGATCATAAGAAACACCATTACCATTTCAGACTATGTCTGGTACATTATCCTATAAGGGAACACAATGCGTAAGATTCAACACATGTATGACCGTTCTCAGCCTCACCTTAAGATAATCTTGGCAACTGGGCTTGAGAAAGTAAACATTCCACTCTCTCAACTAGTGTTTTGTTCATCCTTTCAGCTATGTCATTCAGTTAAGGGGTTTTTGGAGTTGTCTTTTGATGTCGAATTCCCTGCTATCTACAATACTCATCAAAAGGACCAGAATACGCTCCCCCATTATCTATTCTGATGCACCTCAACTTCTTCCCAGTCTATCTTGGAATTGCTTAAACACAGTCAACACTTGGTATCTTGTTTTCAAAGCATAAACTCATAGTTTCCTTGAATGATCTCTATGAAGGTTATAAATTAACTGGAGCTGCCAAGTGTTCTCGTCTTCATAGGAACACACAAATTTGAATGTACAAAATCTAATATTTCTGACTTTCTCAAAAGAAGGAAATTCTTGAAAGAGACTTTATTCTACTTCTCAAACAAACAGTGAGTACGCATTTTCAGATGTATACTTTTCAGTCCACTCAGTACACTTTTCTTTCCCAATATAGCTAATCATTTCTCACTCATATGAGCAAGTCTCTTATGCCACAATTCTACTGTACCATCATTCTCCATGGGATTAACAATGTCACTAGAGAGTTTTGCCTACAAATCATACAACACAAAGACGTTTTTGCCTCGAGCAACAACTATAGCACGTTGAATGAGCTTCCATCGGCTATTACTAAAGGTACTACCATACCCATTATCATCAAGTTTTTCTACAAAAATCAAGTTTAAATGGATGTCTGGAATATGCTTCACATCTTTAAAACCCAACCTCAAACCATTACTCATCTCCAAATACATGTCTCCAATACCAATGACTTTAACCGAGTCATCATTACCCATCTTTATAGTTCGAAATCACCAGATTTATAAGATATAAAAAAATCCTTCCGCGATGTAGCATGAATGGAGGCACCACTATCAATCACCTAACTGGTCTCATGGCTTGCAAAATTGATCATCTCATCATCATAAATAATTGGGAAGTCTGCAGGAGTGGTGGTAGCAACACTCGACATTCACTAACTTATTCGACTTGCCTCTACTTCTGTCTCTATTTTTCGGACCTTCGCTCTTACTCATCCCCTCTTTTCTATAACCAAGACCTTTGCCTATGATTTCCTTCTCGTCTCTACATTTAACAAAGTACTCTTGGTCAGATTTATTGTGATGACACCATCTAGAGCAGAGTTAGATAATGAAGTTATGAGCATCTCTCACGAGTCCTAAATCTCATCGTCAAACTTAATACCCATTCCAGCCAATTGATTAATAATTCCTTAGAATTATTTAGATGATCAATTAAAGGAGTTCCATCATAGTAGCTCAGAACCATCATCTGTTTAATCAGAAACATCTTATTATTTCTGATCTTTTTAGCATGTAACTGTTCAAGCTTACTACATAGAGTACAAGCATGTGTTTCCCTATTAACATGGTTCAAAACATTATAATTTACCCATTGCCTGATATACCCGCAGACTTGTTGATGCAACAAGCTCCATTCTTCATCTTACTTGTTATTCGATTTTTCAGTTACAAGCACTGGTAGGTAATAATCTTTCACATAAAGATCTTCAAATTTTCCTTTCCATATGCGATAATTTAAACCATTCAAGTTAATCATTTTATTCAAATTCACTTCCATAATCTAAAACCCAAATATTAGAATATGTCCCTGATACCACTTGTAGGGAGATATGTAAACAAATAAACACATAATAGAATATTTTTTCTCCCAAAAGCAAATAAGTGAAATGTCTTTCCTGACAATTCTATATGCTGAAAATATTCTAAATAAATCAATCACACCAAACCACAAGAACACAAGCAATTATTTTACGTGGAAAAACTTCCCCATTATGTGGAATAAAAATCACGGGGCCCAATCCAGTTAAAATCTCCACTATCAATCAAATAATGGATATATAAAGTCTTCTCTACTCAAGCAGAGAAAATTGTTATCTCTTTTCAAAAATGGGTTGGATTCCTATTTTCTGTAAGTGGAAGTTACACAAAATCAGAATTTTAAAAATTAAATTTCAAAAATCAGATTAAAAGTTTCACTTTTCAAAAATCGGATATTTTATTTTAAATATTAAATATTAATTGTACAATTTTTATCCCAAATACTAATCAATTTCATTCCAATTCTCCCCCTCCTACTCTCTTATCTCTCTCTACTTTCCGTCACTCTCTTTTCTCTCTTCTCCACTCTCCTTCCCCTCCCACTGGCAGTCCAGCCTCCACGAGACGGAGGGAGCAACTATGCTTTGCCACGGTGGATGCTCTGACCGTCGTGAGAGAGGTTTCTCTGCCACAAACTCCTCTTTCTGTGGTGGATGCTCTAATATGATTCGGGACACAAAATAAGAACGAAGCTGCTAAATGCAAAAATGAGTTGGGAGATATCCATCCAGGGTTCCACATTTTAGTCCATTTTCCCCAGAATTTTGCTATCATAGTAGTCTATGGTATTTAAACCTGGATATAGCTCTGATAATCTATTTCATATTTAGGTCTTTCAGCAAATTCCAGGAACACTTTTGGTTAGGGCAACACTTCACTCGAAAGAAAGCTCTTTTATTTGCCCTTCCAATTTTTTACTTTTTCTTGTCAATCACCGGGTATTAAAAAATGGTAGAATAAGCTTGTGACTGTGTACTTTGTCTATTCCAGCCTCGATCCGCCTAAGTTTGTTTTTGAAAATTTATCGTGAATTCTTTTGAAATAACAATATTGCTACTCCACTTGTGAATTCGTTGTTGTGTTGCCCAGGAAGGAGTTTCTCAATCTTCTAAGATTCTTCTCTGCATCTAATTGGTAAACATATTTTTCAAAGATTTCTTAAACTCCTTTTCCTTTCACTACTATACAACTCAGTTGTTGTCGGGAGGAGGTGGTGGTGGCGGCGGCAACGGCGAATGTGGCCGATGGTGCTGCTGGAGGGAGTGGTGTGGTGGTGGTCACAGATTATTTGGTCATTTGTAATCATTAAATTGGTTAATCTGTAATCAATAAACAATATTTGACCAATGAAAATTATAAATTGTGATTAAGAAATAATATGCAATCTAAAAAATTGTTAATTTGTGATCGATAATTTAACAATTTGTGATTGTCTACCAAGTTGTGACTTATAATATTTGTGATTTGCGACCGATGAATAAGTTGTAACGTATAAATTTTTTTATTTGTGATTGATGAATAAATTGTGATTTATAAAATTTATGAATTGTGATCGTAAAATAACTTGTGACCTATAAAAAATTTTATTTGTGACCTATAAACAAATTGTAACATATAAAATTTTTGATTTGTGATCGTAAAATAATTTGTGACGTTTCAGTTTTTTATTTGTGACCGATGAACAAATTATGACCTATAAAATTTTTGAATTGTGACCATAAAATAATTTATGACATATAAAATTTGTGATTTATAACCAATTATATAGAATTTGTGACCAAATTATATGGAATTGTGACCTTAATATATTTAATTAATAAAATATATGTTTAATTAATTTATTTATAAAAAAAATAAAATTGAAATTTGAGAATTGAAATTTTAAACTTTATTTCTTAAATTTGAAATGGGTGAAACTAAAACTCTGACTTATGAAATTTTCCTTCTCTAATCTTCTTGCATTTAAATTCATCATCCCAAATGGACTTTGAGCTATAATATAAGACCCCAAGCATGGACTTTTCTCCTCATAAGAACTAAAACAACAAATTTAGGGTTAGGAAAATGGATCAAGCGTGATCAAAGCAAAATGCACACTGCCAAAGGGAACTCCAGGATACATAGAAGCTGAATTGATTGCTGGAAGAAACGTATCAATGAAGGTCGATGTCAGCCGTTACAGAATAATAATGCAAGAAACTGTTTGTGGGCGAAATAATTCAAACTTGGTAGAAAGCGAGAGCGTGATGGATGAACTGAGAGTCGAGTTCTTGATGTATTTGACAATCGCATTGAGGACCTAGATGATGTTTTACTTCTACTTTTTGGTAAGGAACAGACATCCTTGTTAACTCCGATTATGGAGGTTCAAATTGTTTAGATATAGGGAGAATCCATTTCCTTTTCTTCTTCTTCAAAAAAAAAAAACTGCATATTTTTCAAATATGAAAGTTTGAACAAATATGCTTTACTTTAGAAGAGAAAAAAGCTCTGATGTGCAGCATACATACAGATAGTTCTTAAAAAGGAATATATATCATTTATGCTATATTTGCAGATAAAAAACAATACTAATATAAAGGAGTTCTACAGTATACAGCTATACTATCCATCAAGATAAGCCAGCCGTTAACAAAAATGGGCAATTCTAAAAAGGCATGATGAAAAGTAATCTCCTTAGTTTGATTTTGCAATAGTCTTTCCACCTTCCTTTCCAAAAGGAAAAAGTGACAAAAAAGTCCATACCAGGGACAAGTTATGGCTATCATTCTCCATGAATGATTAAGGAGAAAAAGATTTCAGTCCATGATTTTGTCGGATCAGATGTTAAGCCTGATTATCTCACTTATGGCATGTTTTAAGGTGGATTAGACATACCAGAATGCATTACATAAGAAAACAGAGTTAAAATTTTGCTTATTGTACCATCTAATACTTTTACCAAACATTTATATAGCGCATGTTTGGTAAACAGTACTGAACAAGATTGCAAAGTACAATTAACAAGATTTTAACGTCATTTTCTTCTTTAATGTTATCTAGTACTTTCAAATCTACCTTATCAAACATCCTAATTGCAGCTAAGAGCAGTTAGGAATTCGTGATTGAAGATACACCTGACATTGAATAACAGTCTTCCCAATCCTGAATCCTGGAACCACTGTGAAAGCCACAAGAGGGTTGTTTTCCAGTGTGCCATCCGACGACAAGAAAGCCTCATCGGTTAAGCTCTCCATATAAACTTCAGAAAAAAGACTCTTCTTGGTCACTTGAAAGATTGAGACTTCGGGATCAAAAGAAAAGGCTAGGCAGTGTAGGAGCCATATGTGCTTTGCCATCGCTGCAAATGACAGGAAGAAGGGTGCTTCCAGATATTCGCCTGATTTCACTGATTTCCGCTGATCCAAATTGCCAGAAAGAGATGTTTCCATCTTTGGATGAACAAGTCGCAAGTATTTAGTACGACAAAACGTCGCAAATGCAGATTTAGGCTTCCATGCTAAGTAATCGGCTGGTCTTACAGATTTCAACTCCATGAATTTATCAAAGAAAAGCTGTCGTCGTTTTTTCTGCTCAGGCGAGGACTCTTGTTCAATGGAGAAATTTGGGTAATTAAAACCATCAAACATTTCTTTGCAAACAAAGGATTCAAATGCAAAACATTTGTGGTTTGGTTTCAAGAAAAAAACACCAGGTTCAATCGAACTCACTGCAGCATCCAAATCCCACCCTGCAGATTCCATCTCTCTAATTAGCAATCGCACAAAACTCTGAACTGATTTTATTGACTGCCCTAGATATGCAATAAAATGGCAGGGGCTCAACCCGGACAAACGAATATTGTCAGGCACAGCTAACTGCCCACTTGAATTTAATCTCTTCTCGAGTGACTTGTTATCTCTGTTAGCTTCTGCTAGTTTCTCTTTAAGAAAGGTTATTTCAGAGTCTTTAAGTTTAAGCTGACAATCCAATTTCTTACTCATAATCTCATAAGTTCTCAGCAGACTCCTCTGCTCCTGAATTTCAGCCAACATCTGAGTAGCCTCTGGAGATGTATCATCCAATTGATTCTTCAAGTAACACTGCTTCAGTTCAGACAAATTCTTTAGCTCAGAAACTATCATCTGATCTGAAGATTGAATCCCATCAGCATCATAAGGAGATTGCGCAAACTGCAACTGGGCATATGCGGCTTTAACAGTAGAGAGGCTAGCAAACAGTTTGGAAAGAAAAGCTTCTTTCACTGCCCTATCTCGAATCTCCTCGTCTTTATCACCGGAGGGAAGTTGGGCGCTTTTATTCGGATCATTAGATATCTTCTCATTGATTGTAGTCTTTTGGATTTGATCATCAGAACTTTTCGCCATCACATCTCCAATGTGCAAAATCTTAGAGAAAGTGCGTGCCCACCTACTTTTACTCGGGGTAACTGCCGATCGCTCAACTGAAACCATCTGAAGCAAGAAAATCGTAAATGTTGAGGTTGCTCTGCAACAAATGGAGCTTCAAACGTTTAGGTAATAAAGAGCAAAACTGATGAACAGAGAGAGAAAGAACAGAATATTTACAAATAATGATGATTATGCACACAACAGCAATGTATAATGATTAATAAGCATATCTCAGTAAAAAGAAAAAGCAAACGCTTTTAACTCGTAGATTGAAGCGACTATAAAGGTATATGGAACATCTTTTTGTTTTGCCTTATAAGCTTGAGAAAAGTTGAGTTTAACTGGCAGAGAGTATTGGGTACCAGGACGCACTGAAAACACGTATCTAAAATTCCCTCTGGTATACTTGCAACGCCATGTGCAAAAAAGATGACTCATTGCACCATTGGTGATTGTGTGAAGGATATTAATAAAGCCAAGAACTGTATAATTGGAGAAAGTAACTTTTTAAAAGCTTGGTTCCTATAGTTCTGAATATTCTATTACGAGCGAGGTGTGTCCATATAATACTAAAAGTTAACTCCCATGGGACCGAACTTTATAAAAAATCGAATCCATCAAAAATATTTGATCGGAACCTATTAAATGTGTAATGGGGGCAGCAATTATATGAAATAGTTGTCCAGTATTTTATTGATATCGAGCAAAATAAAAATTCAATGCAACTACGTAATCAATGAGCACGTTTTGAGTATTTGTCGATCACACCACAGATATTGAAACATAATGAAATATCCTACAAGGCTCAGTGCTCATATAGGAAATTCTAAACAAGATACGAAATAAGCATTCAACGACTACCTTTTATGGCCAATAAATTAAGTTGTGTTGTTGCAAAGGTTTAGCGGCATGTCGAATGAGAAACATGTACGAGTCAAGCAAACACAAGTGGAACCCACAACTCTACGGATGCAATTAAGACACTACACAACACTTAAGTGATCATATGCCCGTATCATCAATGAGCAAAAGCACAATTGTCAAGCGAAGATATGTTCAAAAGGATCACATAAAACAAACCGCGCATCTAACTCCGTCCGACAAATTTACACGATCATTTATCTGTCATCAATTATTCCAATGCAAGAATTGATAAAGAGTTCTCGATTGGAACGCTATAGAAAAAGAAGAGTTAATCCATTTGTACAAAACTATTTGACTTACAGAATTCTTACACCCTCTCACATAAGGTGGTCCCGAGCAATAAAAAAAAAAATTTACCCACCCCCCTTGTGAGTGTCTGTAGAGTATCTGTAAATGTAAATTAGCATTGCTCGAAAAAGAAATACCTTCCTCATGATTCATGATCTCGAGTTCACATCAAGGGTCCACAAATATCTACTTACAGCCCGTTTGGCACATTAAAATTTTCATTTTTATTCTTCTACTTATTTTCAACAATACATTCTTCAATAAAATAATATCTTTCATCACATCAATAACTTTTCCTTTCTTTTTCAACCACAGATTCTTCATCAATTTACTATTCCAAAATACATTTCCAAAATAATGGCTCAAACACACTCTTAATAATAATATACAATATAATCAACTGATGAAAAAATAAATAAATAAATAAAAACCCCTCGTGGACCCCCCACATTCACTCATGTGTCAAAAACACGAAGACATTCTTGGACACACGGACCTCACGTGGCACAAAAAAAAAAAAAAAATGGTCACACGTTAACAAATGTAGCGAACTCTGCAGGTGATAAAATTTTGATATACAGATAAAAGTTCAATTTTTACCAAAATCATCATGATCCTCTTCAAACATTTGACTTTTGTAAGTAATCACCGTTGATTTTTACTACCAAGAAAAATTACAGTTACCTTCCAAAAAAACCCAGAAAAGTTGCAGAGTTTCAGCTTCTTTCACAGCAACGTGAATCCCAATGAGTTATCATATACCATAATCGCCCACTGTAACCCTGTAATCAAAATCCAAGAAACCATAGCTTCATTTCATCATATACATACACATAGATACACGTATATGAATGTGTTTTTGTGTGTCGAGAACAGAAAATTCTACAAGCTGACTACATGTGTTTTTATAGAAAGTTGGAATCGAATAATGGAAGAAAAGTGAATGAATAAACACGTAAAATATATATGAGTTTCTTGAGAGTTTCTGAAGAATGATTTTTTTTCCTCACCAAACCTGTAACACACCTACCGACTTACAAAGAAACAAACTTGGCTTTGAAATGAAAAGTCTTGATTTTGACCTGGATTTTTTTATTGATGAACTCTTAGATGGAGACTTTGAACATAAGAAAATTAAAGGGATTTTTGATTAAAATGATTTATGAGAGCAAAATCAGAAGAGGGCTCTCTGATTTTTTCTCTAATTTTGGGAGAAAATCAGAGCTTCAAAGAAAGAGAAGAGGACAACACATAGATGGAGAAAATGTTGGACAGCAGAGTCATTGAGAATTAATAACACAACGACGACATATACTTTTTGCAATTTTGGACACATTTATCCTACTTTTTTGTACGACTTCAACGTTATATTGTAGAAAAACTAAGAATTCTTGGAGGGTAATTGAGTAAGTTCACAAGTTGGTCTCAAAGACGGGTTCACACAGGTTGATGCATAGATTGAAGGACAAACATTTTCTTATCAGTTCTTTTTTTGATGTGCGTGTTGTTTTGGGGTTGTGGGGCCCAGCGGGGGTGGGTGGTAGTTCAAAACGATGATAATTTCATATTAGGTGCATTTAAGGAAAGAGTTGAGAAAATACTGATATTTGTAAGAGATATTGGCTTATTTAGTGGGATTATATTTATATTTTAATAGATTTTGTTAAAAATTAATAAAATATATGGTTGGAAAGTTACTTATTCTTTGAAATATGTGATTTAGATTAATTATTGACTTTAATTATTACAATTATTCGGACAATATTTAAGAATGAACGGGGGTATTTGAAAAAAATGTAAGTGGTGGTTTAAGAGGGTGGGCTTCTTGGAGTGAGTGAATAAATTAGGGTAATGAAAATCATTATGCAATGCTCATTTGCCTTATAAGTAAGGAGTGCCTATGATATTTAACAAGTTCGGCATTTTCGGGTGGATTTTTTAGTTTATCTGATGATGCGAAGGCGTATATACCTTTTCTTGGACCACTGTAACATTCAGAACTCACATATTATAAACGAGAAGACTGGCGTAAATAATTATCAGTAAAATAAAATAATACATGTATTATATAGGCAACCCTAAGAGGCAAGATTTGCGTTAGGTTAAGAGGTGATAGATTGGTGGCGTGATCCATATTGGGCAATACATGAAGATTCTTAAGAATAGATCTTTTTATACCAGCTTTTTTCGATAATGTGTCGGTTGTGGGCATTCTTTTTTTGGTAATTGTTCTTGCACGTAAGTCAGTAATTGTGTGTCTCTAGCTAATGAGGCACTCAATCTCAACCAGATACCTTCTTAGTTCACACGTAGAGTTACGTATATCTTTGAGGTGGTTTAAGTGTAATGTTGTTTGATGACACATGTAAGATGTAATATGGCATAAGTTAATGTGATATCGACCTGATTGACCAACTTGATTTATCTTGATCTTAATGCGCAACTACCTCACTCTTAGCTACATAATTCAAAGCATACGTGGCGTCACGAGACGAGCATATCATCAAAGAACTCATGAACATGTTTGAACTCATCACGTCAGGCTTCGTTCTCATGATAGAGTACAACCACCACTCAATCCTCATGCCTAATGTAACATGTTTCAATTATTGAATCAATGTAACCTTCCATTCCTCTTTTGTGTTTGAAGGCAACGAAAACTAGATTTTATAATCAATCAAAACAGGCTCAAAAATGAAACTCGGAGATTCTTCAAGACATTCCGAATTAGAAAGGTGCATTATAGAGAATCTAACCAAAGCATGAGCTATATTGCTTCCCTTATGCTAGTTAAAAACATTCTAGCAAAGGAAGAAAGTGCAACAATGAAGCACTAGACAAAAGAAGAGCTAGCACCCTCTTGGGCACGAGAAGATGGTTTTTTAAATGTCGTCTCCACATTAATGCAATCAGACTCCAGGAGCGAGGTATGGATGGAGATCTTGTGATTTTACAAATTGTATTCCCTTCAAGATAGCGTAGCACTCAGCTAGAAAAAAGGAGAAATCAAGCAACGTAAAAACTTGCCCTTCATGGTCACACACCACTCCTCCAACACCGTAACCATCACCATCCAATGTAAGATCTGCATCCATGTTTAGCTTCAATTTTCTTAGGGGGCTGAACCCCGTCAACATTGAGAAGTAACATCAGAAGCGATATGCTCATTATGGAGCGGTTTAGCTGACTCGAACCAAAATAAATAATCTGACGGATGATGCACGACTAAAGTTTTTATTCACATATTTCATATAGTCCACAATTTAGTATCTACTTATCATCTATATATTGAGTAGAATCCATAGCTTAGAAATGCTTAAAAAACACTACCAAACAAACATTTACTCATTTTAAAGCATACTTCACCACTAAAGTTTATTTCTCACTTTATCATCAAGTGTCACGGTTTAATCGCTATACCAATTAAAAACCGTCTACAACATATCTCCAATTTCATATCAACACATGAAGAACTTGATTCATGATTGGAAGGAAAAAAAATGAATACATCGAAAATAACTAAAAAGCGTATAAATATTATCTAAGACAGAAGAAATTTGTTTCAAATTTTAAATAGTACGAATCGAGTTTTGTGGGTCCGTGGCCCCTTCGAAATCAAGAAGAGAGGTTTTAGCATACATTTATCAACTCATTTTGGAGAGAAAAACTTATTTTAAATTTTGAAAAATACTTCCTTTCCCTTAAAAGTCATAGCATGAAAGGAACACTATAATGTCATGTTCTCATTGTTGTTATTAGTCATAATCACGTCCTACGCATTGGAAGGTGCAATTAATATTTAATACTCCCAAAATGACTTAATCTTTAACCATAAATTTGGTCAATTACATACCACAAGAAACCTACAACAAAAAGGAAAAAATATATATTCTATGGTAGATAAAAAAGTATGTTTGATTAAAAGTGATTTTTTTTTTAATTTTTTTTTTTTTGACATAAGAATCCGTCAGTAGTCCGCAAATCACACAGGAAAGATAAATCGCACTAAGCAAGCTCGGTGCTACGAGCTCGACCAAGGAGTGTAAAAGTGATTAATTTAATCACTCACCTAACACGCTTTTAATGTTTTGAAAGTGAATAAATTAAAATTTAAGTAATTATAAGATGCGGGCCCTATAAAATAAGTAGATAATAAGTGTATAATAATTGTGACCCCTTGAAATGTGTGGATATAAAGTATATTTTTTGACCAAACATGTTTAATATTTAATAAATTCAATGAATCTGAGAGGATAAACACGAGATATTAACTTTCAATGTTGTAAAGAAGATTTATATAATCGATGTTTTTTATATTAAAAGTGTGTTTATTATTGCTACAGGAGACATTGACATTCACCTATCAAGAAATATACAGAATCGAATCACCACAAATAATGTTTTTTTTTTTTTTTCTTTATTTGGAGAATATTTTGTTACAATAGTTTTAATGGAAAAGTCCCAAAGTTCCCTTTTTTTTTTTTTTTTAAAAAGCGATAGCAAAACGCATTTTTCTTCTTCTACTTCTTGTTTTCCCCCCTTTAACGTGAAGATGAGTGATCGTAAAATGTAAAAGATAAATCATTATAGATGTATATTTTAGAACAAATAATCTATCGTCGAAATATGTTTACAACAAAATCAACATCTCATTTGTCCAGAATAACTTTTAGTGACAAACTCTTTATTCCGTGTTTTTGTCATTAAAAACATTGTCATAAATTCTTAGTGAAGTTACATTTTTCAATAAAATAATATTTTCCATCACATCAATAACTTTTCTTTCTTTTTCAACCACACATTCTACATCAATCTACTATTCCAAAATTCATTCTTCCAAAATAATATCTATCAAACACACTCAAAATAAGTAGATAATAAGTGTATAATAATTGTGACCCCTTAAAATGTGTGGATATAAAGTATATTTTTTGACCAAACATGTTTAATATTTAATAAATTCAATGAATCTGAGAGGATAAACACGAGATATTAACTTTCAATGTTGTAAAGAAGATTTATATGATCGATGTTTTTTATATTAAAAGTGTGTTTTCAAGAAATATACAGAATCGAATCACCACAAATAATGTTTTTTTTTCTTTATTTGGAGAATATTTTGTTACATAAGTTTTAATGGAAAAGTCCCAAAGTTCCCTTTTTTTATTTTTTTTTATAACAAGCGATAGCAAAACGCATTTTTCTTCTTCTACTTCTTGTTTTCCCCACTTTAACGTGAAGATGAGTGATCGTAAAATGTAAAAGATAAATCATTATAGATGTATATTTTAGAACAAATAATATATCGTCGAAATATGTTTACAGCAAAATCAACATCTCATTTGTCCAGAATAACTTTTAGTGACAAACTCTTTATTCCGTGTTTTTGTCATTAAAAACATTGTCATAAATTCTTAGTGAAGTCAGATCATTTAACTACTATCACATTGTAATTATGATACGAAAAATATGAGCGAACTGAAAATTATGACAATGTTAGAAAGGCATTGTTAAGGGATAAATTTCACATTTGTTATATATCGAAATATTAACCAACATATAAATGTTTAAATTATTTTAATTAGCAAAGTTGATATTTTAAAATGAAACCTCGAATCTTAAATTTTATTTGAAATTAATATGTCAATGAAACGATATTTATAAGTTTGTATGGATCATTGTTTGTGTGTGGATATATTTTATATGGTGAGAATACACCTTTAAAAGAGTGTATAATAACATTAAGATCACCACGAGCAAGGTTTGTTTGTATATTCATTGTTTTCTCGAATTTATAAGCGATTGGTTGATGTTCTTAATAATTATTCTTGTTGTCTTATGATATTAGGTAAATAGTTTATTAAATTTTTTAGCACGTTTAGTATTTTGGATTCTGAGAAAAGAAGTCATGGGCACCCGTCCCCTATTAGGCAATCCAATATACATTATGGTATTGAATCATTTTATTCAACAGCTTAAGTTTGGACAAATTTAATTATTTAAATTTTGTCTTTAACATGCCATTTTATGTGTTTGACGGAACGTGACACATACATAATTTTTATAAATATGTGATAACAAAACTTGATCCGCGAATGTTTTGCATGCTAAACTCAATTGTTTGAATTAAAAGTTCAAATTGCACATAAAAACACTCGTATTTAGCATTTACAACATTATTAACATTCGTTAATTTAGTAGTTAAAACCTACTCCTCTCTCTTTTCCACTCTTGAATAATTGGGACATTTGGAATGTCAAAAGGAACGTGAAATACTTAGGGTGAATAACATCATCTCAAAAGTGGTTTTCCATAAACATTTCACCCTCTTTAACCATTGCAGCAAAGGTAAAGATTGAAGTAAATGAGACTCTTGACCTTGATTTATTGATGACTTCAATATTCATGATCTTGGGGTGGCAAGTTTTATTAGCTAGTTGAGGATGCACTGTACTCTGAAGAATCCTAGAATCAATCATGTTACATGTACACTCGTGTACACCTTTCCTTATTCTCTGTCATATGGCACCATCATACCCTTTGATTTTTCCAATAATCTTTCTATTTCCTACCCATATTATGCCACATAAGGGAGAGTGTAAAGCTAGATGTACACAATTAATCCTAGAATATGGATTGCATCTTCTTCACACCAATATTTTAAGGGAAAATGGCATGATTGGTCCTCAATTTAGGATTAGGAGAGAGTTATGATTGTACGTATTTCTGAAATAATCCTGATTAACAACATCTTTAATGGTCGCGAAGAAATTGGCCACTTGGACGTGTCGCATAGACCCACATCACCTTCACATTAGGTAACAAAACCAAGCTTGATCAACTGGTTGAGCTCAAACACCCATACCCACATTCAACCAGTGTCTGAGCTAGGGCACCTACACCTAAGCTTGACTGAAGCAGTCGAGCTCGAGCACAGCTACCACTTCAGTCAAGCTCGAGCACATTAGCTTGAGTCCAACCAATTTGGCTAAGCTCGAGACATTGTTGACGTCGAGCTCATGCATTTCTATTGGGGCTCAACCATGTGGCCTTGCTTGGCCCTCCGCTCTAAACATGATAACATGGTCAAGCT
>CAIGRQ010215591.1:0-28666 GCA_903798375.1 Fraxinus sp. D2006-0159 | reverse complement strand
AAAGATGATGACGTGGTAATCCGGGTTTAACGAATTCGGGGCGCTACATATACTGTCATTATATGGACCAATTGATAATCTCTAAAACTTTATGGATTAACTCGAGTTTTACCGAAATATAAGGACTAAAATGAAATTAACTCCTTTTCGGTTTTCCCTTTAGAGCAAGTTCACAACCATGAGGCTCCAAACTAAACTGCACACAAACTATCTACCAATTATCATGGATCCCATACCAGGTGGTTCCTCCGTACCCGCCGATGATCTTAACTCAGCCACTCCCGCCGCTGCCGTGTCGCACTGGGCCTTCACAATTTCTCAGCAGTACCAGCACCTCCTGGACAAGTCTACTCCGTACGTGCTCTACCGGTGGATTGCGTTCCTCTTAATAGCATTCGTGTATGTGTTGCGGGTGTACCTCATCCAAGGGTTTTACGTGGTGACCTATGCACTCGGAATCTACCTTCTTAACCTCCTCATCGGGTTTCTTTCGCCACATGTCGACCCTGAGTTCTCAGACGGTCCGACCCTCCCCACTCGAGGCTCCGACGAGTTTCGACCGTTCGTTCGCCGCCTTCCAGAGTTCAAATTTTGGTGCGTTTTTTACGTTGCCGTTTTGACTACTTCCGGTTTTTTATTTTTATTAATTTTTTTAGTAATTTTTCTTCGAGCATCTGAACTTTGGGAAATTAGTGCAAATGTTGATTACAAAGACCTGGAACGAAAACTAGAACTTTTAATACAACAATTAGCTAAACACTGGATAATTTTTGAGTAAAATTCACTGGATGAAACTTTTGTTTATGGAGAAAGATTTTACAGGAAACGTTTTAACATTATTAGTTGTTTCTAACTATTATACTTGACGCGCATTATGATTGTTAATCATGAGGTTGAATATACGTCAAGGGCTACTAGTTCTACATAAAGATGCGTTTTTTAGTCTGTTGAAGGTTTTACACATCAAGGGAGGCTATTGAAAAGCCCCTTTTAAGGATTTGTAAATTTTGCACTCATTTACATCTAGAAAAATGGATTGAGCATTTTTTATGCACAAAATATTACTGTTATACTGTGCATTAGAATTTTAATCATAAAGTTGATCTTTCTTTTTAAGTCCGAGTGAGTAGTTCAATATTATCAAGTGTTTCTAGTTTTGAAGGAAAAGAATGCCTTTTTTTGGGTTCATTTTCTGCCCTTCCTGTGATTACATCTCTCTGTTCTGTAGTACAATAGAGGAGTGCTAGTATTTCTGTTGTCAAAAACTATAACTGATATCTTGATAAGCGTGGAGTATGCTTTATGTTGAATTAGTATTTCTTGGAACTTTTATGGTTTTTGTGTAGGTCCTTTCGTGTTGAAAAAGGACCAGGCACAATTGTTGTTTTGCCTATGTCCTTTATGTGCATCTACAAGTCTAGTCAAATGTTGACCTTGCTATCTACGTAGTGGTAGTTGCTATAGCCATGGTGCTTCTAAAATGTTGCTTTTCTACAGTGTTCTATCATTGGGTATTTGCATAAAACTTCTGATTCACTGCCTAGAATAATACAGTATTGTGGTTTATGGTTGGTGTCTATGCTAATCGGCCATAGCCTGCTAGTCAGAAATTGGCATAAGGTGCAAATGGGTCTCTCTTTGTGCTCGTGGGATGAATTTTTGTTCCTAAATGGCAATGTGGATAAGCATTATGTAATCTGCTCTTAAGGTTGTGGTCCAGAGATTCTAGTGTGAAGGTCTTTCTTTAGGACTGGAGTGGAAGTTGGATTAACTAGCTTATTTCTCATATCATTATTTTGTCTAAACAGTTGACACCAGTATCTATTGTTGTGTGCTTGAAGCAGTCTGTAAGCTACAAGACTACAAGGATCACAAGAGTTGTGACTTTTTTTAAGCTCCTTATATATATCATTTTCTGCACGAACCCTGTTTAATTATAAGAAGTGACAAGTAAAAAGTTTGCTGTAATGCCATAAACTGCACAAGGCATTAAAGACCAAATGTTTTGCTCTCTGGCTATTTATGCTTATTGAACTTTCATGGTTTTCTTCTCTCAAGGTACTCGATCACCAAAGCCTTCTGTATCGCTTTTGCATTGACATTATTCAGCGTTTTTGATGTGCCTGTTTTTTGGCCAATTCTCCTTTTCTACTGGATCATTCTTTGCATGCTTACTCTGAGGAAGCAGATTCTACACATGATAAAATACAAATATGTTCCATTTTCCTTTGGAAAGCAGGTACGGTGATATATCACCACGTGTCTAAATATTTATCCTCTGAATTTTATGGTTTACTTCAATTATCTATTAGTAGGTGCTGAGTCCTTAACTGTAAGCTTTATTTCCCTTTTCAGAGGTACAACAGAAAGAGTGCACCATCAGCTGATAATGAAAGCCTTCCCTCTTAGATGAATTTTGCAGGTAATCAGGGTAATTTGTTTCCTTTAAAGCACGTGCAATTGTTGCAAAATTATCTTTTGATCCCACCTCAACATTTTTCTTCTCAATTTCTAGTCTAGCTTTTGAGGATGCTTCACCAGTTATCGTGAAGTTCCAGGAGAGCAATCATACTGACTTGTTTCCTTTGAATAGATGACTATCGTCTACATCGAATCAAGAAGTTATATACTGGTCTGTTGTTCAAGAATTCTAATTTTTTGAAACTTTCTCGTGGAAAATGCCTATAGGTTAGGTCTTTTATTATATGAAATTTTGAATCATATTGTTCCATTTCTTTATGACATTGGGTTTTAGAATTTTCCCTTGAAATATTAACTGATATTGGATCTTTCGTCGAAATTTGATCCTGTTCGCACACCAACTTATCATTGAATGTACTTACGTTTACAAGAGAGTCAAATCAAAACTTAAAGCCTGCCCAAGTTAACAAAAGAGATTCAATCATGCTACTTGTAGAATGATGGTTGACAAAGTTTATTGACAATCATGATTTGGCATCGTCACATTCATTCATTTAAAAGAATTTCAAAAACTGCAACTGAAGATTTTGAGATTACAAAAAAACCTCAAAAGCAGACAGATTCGACGGTGTATCAGTATGTTTTACAAAATGTGAAACCTAAAAGTATAATGTAGTATTCTAGAACTTGGTCTGGAATAGACAAACCCCGTAAAACTTTGCGCCAATGTCAGCAGCAGCAATGAACGAAATAATCGTCCATGGACTATTGAAATATCTGTGTTTCAAACTTGCCCTCCATGCATTTTCCATCTATGATAATAGTATTTGTTAACTTGTTCTGAAAGCATCGAAAGATAACTATCGTTAATGTCGAAAACGACTCCTTGACAAAGGCGATTGAACAATTCTGCAACTTCTCCATCACTCCCAATCCAATGCTTAATTATCCCGCAGTAGTGACATCCTCAGCAGAATCAATCATGCATATGCAAGAAATAAAAATGATCCCATCTCAAGTGTGTACGCATTATTTATCTAGTCATGGAAGTTTCATCCCTCATGCTAAGTCACCAACTAAACCCCACCAGCTTCAAACTTCAAACATCTTGTGCAATTATTTAATAAATTATCACCTTAATCTTACTGTAAATGTTTAAGTATTAGTAAAAGAAATATAAGTAACAAAACATTTTACATTTAGCCTCTACGACAATGACAGAACTTATCCAGATTTTAGCCTATTTTATTAAGATTAAGAGTTAGGTTGTTAGAGTTCATAAGGTGAACAAAATGGAGAATATGATGAGGAATGAAACGTGAATCAACAAGTAAAGACGAAGTCGGTTAAAGGTCTAAATTTTAATAAAAGCCAAATTGTTTTGTTGGTTGGGCATGTCTTTAGTAGATATAAAGAAATTAAAGTTAGAAAGTATATAGACTACGTCCTTGCTATGATGTGCACACTCAGGGGCGGACCCAGCACCTGGCCAGCCCTGTGGCCGCCCGTGTTGGATCCATCGGAAGCTTAAGGTAAGTCGCCGCCGTCCGTCGGCGCCAAGAAGAAAGAATGGAAGAAGACACCGTGATAATTTTTTGCCCCTTTCTTATTGTTTCATTTGTTTGGGCCTTATTTAAAAAAATAAGGCCCAATTAATGAGCCCAATCCATGAGTTTTTGCTTGCAATTGAAAGTCCATTAGCCACAACAAAACCAAATCCATTCCAATTCCAACATTTTGGTCCGACAGAGGAGGGAGGCGAGGGCGAAATTCCACTACGGAGTCACGAGTACGGTCCTATGGCTGTGAGTTTGTGACGCCGTTGAGACAGGTGGACGGTGGTGCAATAGCTAGAGCTTCGTCTGCGGTCTGTTTTCTGCCTGTACAGATATTAGCTCAAAAATATTGCCCCTTGAAAATTTGAAATCAGTATTGCTATTTGTTAGTGCTTGTGCTACCCATAATTTTTTATGGATTTTGCTATGATTCTGGATTTTTGGACTGACTCGCTGCCGGCTGGGCTCAGGCTACCTATGACTATGAGCATTCTGATTTATTTTTTTATTGAATTTGTGATTTATGAATTATGAGAAATGAGAATTTATGTTATATTATTGTCTGAGACTATGAGTTAAGACTTGTAATGTTGAATTGTGATTTGGGAATTTAGGGTTTTAGGAAATTAGGAATAAGTGAAAAAAATTAATGGATCATATGTATATAATTTTTACGTTTTAGTGCATTTACATATGTATCGAATTATATTTTCGACTATTACGATCGTTGATTGCCAACGGTCATCGATCTTCGATCCCCGGTCAACAGTCTCCGCCCTAGTTGAACCAAAATGCTGGATTCACCCCTGTGCACACTGCTTTCGTGTGCCATGAGATGGCTGAAAAACCTCAAGATGTACTTGCGTTCCTTATCACGACGTGCACAGGATATTGCCTTCGTGTAGCATCGAGGTGTTGAATGTAACATTTTAGCAGATTTAACAATCTTCATTTGTAGTAAAGGCACCAAAAATCATATTTGCAATACGGTATCCGAGTTCTCATTTATATTAAATTGAATATAGAAAAGGGAATACTAGTTACTTTCGAAGGGAATAAAGGAGGGAGGACTCAAAATTCTTTTAACAATAGTATCACTATCAACTCATGTAACTAGCTGTAATCGAAGAAAGTGACAGAAAAGCAATAAAATGCTTAGAGTAAAACCAGTTGTTTCCAATATTAAGTGCAATACAATCAAATATACAAGCTGATTATGATAGTGAAATTCCACTCAATCAAACTGTAATCAGAAACTAAGTAGAACCCACCTACTAAAATTAAATACTGCCAAACAACAACTTAATTCTATCCCACAACGACAATAAAAATATTGGGTCGATATCATCAATTCTTCCTTGGCCGTGAGAAGATGATTAATCGCTTGAATAAACCACCATAGAGTTGGTCTTGGTTGGATATGAAGGTTCAATTGCAATACCACACTTTCCAGCACGACTGCCAAGTGCGTTGCGCTGAATTCTGATATGTCCATTTTCACCCCAATTTGTTCCCCATGAGTTCCTCACAATCCAATAATCAAGCCCGTTTACTGTTCCATAGCCGACAACTACGACACCATGGTCCAAATCTGTCCCACATCGACCCGTAAATACACCCTGAAAATAGCATGTTTAGTACATAGTATTTGACTATATTTTTTTTCTTTCTTTCTCAATTCCATTAGAACAAGAAAAAAACGCACACACGTAAACATATGAACAGAGACAATAGGTGAATTACCGACGAGTAAAGCTGGAAAGCTCGTCCGGAGGCTTCAATAGCAACGCTTACTGGTTGATGTGCCACGGCCTTTTGCAATGCTATCTCATTCCGGGGTGGCACGTCTTCATAGCCATCTATGCTAACAACCTTGGCATTTTTCTGTATCAACACAAAATAAATCATCAAAACAATGCAAGAAATCACAACCAAGTCGTGTTTATACTTTATACGTTGATCTAAAAGTTTAAGCAGTTAGATTGAACTAATTTCACAGCGATAATTAGCTCGAAAAACACTA
Source organism: Fraxinus sp. D2006-0159 (assembly GCA_903798375.1). NCBI lineage: Eukaryota > Viridiplantae > Streptophyta > Magnoliopsida > Lamiales > Oleaceae > Fraxinus > Fraxinus sp. D2006-0159. The sequence goes on along the minus strand of CAIGRQ010215591.1, from coordinate 22,666 downwards.
ACCCGTGCAGGATCACATCTGCCATCAACACCCTTGTAGGGATAATCATCTTCAGTGTCAATGCCACCATTGTCAATAATGAACTGAAAGGCATAGTCCATTAGGCCTCCATTGCACCCAGAATTTTTAATTCTGTCACAGTCTACAAGTTCTTGTTCTGATAGAGGGATAAGTTTCCCTGTAACTATCTGGTTTATGCTTTCTACAGCAGCAACAGTTGAGAAAGCCCAGCAGCTACCTGATTCCCAAACAACAATATAAATTAATCTTTTTGTGTTTTAGGCTCTTCATAAAGTAAAATTCCAAAGAAATAACAAAGACAATTCACCGACTTAAAAAGTGCAGTGCAAAAAAAAAAGAGAAAAAAACCTTACCACAACTTCCCTGATTTTTAACCGGAGCAACGGCACCTTTCATTCTCCAGTCAACAAATTTCGGCAACTTTTCACCGGTCTGAATAGCGTAACGTTGGCTAGCGTTTTTTGATTTCACTAAGCGGCGTTTAGCCTCAGTCCTTGTACCCAAGAACATGGACCGGTACTCTTCATTAGTCAGATCAGCAAACTGGTTCAACCCCACCTTGTAGGTTCGATTCTCCGAGTTATGTTCATTAATGAACTTCAAATTATCCTTAAAAATTTCAAATCTTTTGTCATTTTCTTCCAAATCATTGTATACTTTGGCATGCCTTGCTAGCCACCATTCGTACAAGCCCTTCACTTCTTCGACACTTTCCAATGATGTTTTTTGTATGTGTTTATTGTCGTAATTTATGATTGACATGTCTAGTGCATATGATAAAGAGGCCAGGAAGAGGAAAAGAAAAGATATTATGGGCATAGCCATGGCTGAGATATGGAGAGGAGAGTTCTATAGGAATTGATGCCCACAGAGGAAGAATTGTTGGATTGCTTAGGCTTGAAGCAGTTGGATGGGGGATTTGGCTTTATATAGGCGATTAAAAATTTAAAATATTAATATGCATTAATCATACAAATTGGGGAAATTTTGTAACACCAATTGCCAAGTACCTACATTTTCGAGGGCAGTATTCATATTACGTGCTAGGTGACCTTATGTCAACCGTGACAATCATGGTGGTAGAAATGTGCAAGTTTGTTATAGGATTAGCATGTGCAATTAGGACGAAGTGTTTCAATGATATCTTCAACACGTCCTCTTATTAATTATGTGAATTTATTTTCTTCGACTAAAATTTGACACGTTTACGTTTTATTTTGTTTATCTCTGCTTAAAAACTCAAAACTCTTAGGAATGATCGCTTGTATTCATTCAAATTCTATCTTTATCGACCAAATTGAGTTTGACATACCATCCTCTTGATGCATGACATCAACCCATATTTGATTTGGACTCGTGATTTCGAGACGAAGAATTATGTTCAAATTGATAAATATACCGTCAACCCAAATTTTGTTCATATTGTAACTTTTCAATCATATATTTCATAATTTTTTATCAAATCTAAAAATCTTATTTTCATCTAAACCTGATAGGGACTAGATTATAGTTAAATCATGCCACAAATTTTAGTACAAGAACTATTAAAAATTTGATCAAAGGTTCATAATCTCCTTTTTCCTGTCAGTCAATATTGATATTCAAATGTATGTTACCAATGGATGAACCTAGATCCCTTTGAAGCCTCAATGGTAGTTGACAGTCACAAAACCGCCAAAACTAATTTTCTGCAGTCTGCCGACAATTGGGGAGGCAACAGAGGCGGCTCCACCGGTCCCAATTCAGATTCAGCCTTGAAAATGCGACCGTTCGATTAAATTAATAGTTTGAGTGAGGTAAGAGACTTAGAATTTAGCGCTGCAATCCCAAAAATCTATGAGATGCACCGAAAGATACTATGGCCGCTTCTTATTGCCAATCAAAATTCATTCAGTTCAGAACCCAACATCATACATGACATTCTGCGTTATGGTCGCCGCTCTTGAAAGAATTTTTCCACTATAATAATTCAAGTTGAGAGCCTGCTTCTTTTCAGTTTTCACACGACTTCTCTGGAAATGAAATGCAATAGCAGATTTATATATTTCTCCACTGCTCCTTCCCTATGCAGTTTTTCATGACATTAAAGTAAAACGAAATCAAGATATTTAAGTTCATGAACTGAATTGCTAAAATGACGATGGCTGAAAGTTATAAAGGTTTAGTCTTTTCTCATTGTGAACACCGATCGTATATAAAAAGTAATTTGTTTGCGAGTCCAATGACTAGATACAACTTACAAGCACCATCTATGAGATCCCAATAACTGAATAGATATTTGATTTCTATTTCCAAAAACTATGTATCAAACACGAGATAGTGAATACACGTTTCTGCCAACTGGCTAGTGTAGCAGGGCTCGGTAGTAAAACTCTACCACAATACCAAAACACAATCACTGAACAAGAAGAAATCAAAGAACACTGAAAAGAAGATCCGAAAATTAGATGTAACCAATTTAACATGTATATGTATCGACCAGCTAGGTGTATGGAACATATGCCTCGGTATTTACTCAACAAGAATAGTCGTCTTGTCATCAAATTTCTCAGGTTGAAGGCTTGCTCATAGTCATGAAAATATTCTAGTTATCCCCAGAATGCCTTGTGGAAACATGTTCATCTAATACTTTGGGTACACGCTTCCTTTTGCTTCGCGAACTGCGTTTTCTTGTTGATCTTTTGGTCACACGTTTCTCTGTGTTCTCTGGGATGCTGGTCATTTTTACATCAGAAGTTGGGAGTTCAGGAGGAGCATCTGGCCATGGCGTGTGTTTTGCTGGGATGGTTACATCCAATGGGGGGTCAATTATCCACCTGAATGAATCGGATAGTATGGGTGAATCATTAAATCTATAAATTATCATATAGAAAAGAGCAGTTTCTATAGTAAATGCAATAATCTATATATGCATATCATGGTCATCTATATGATATTTATAAACAGACCAATAAATATACGTTGCACCACATGTTGACCAATAAATATATGACGAACAGGTTAAAGAAAGGAGGCAGTGTCCATTTCATGGTCCTAACTACAGAAATGAGCTCTTCAATATTTTTGGGCGAGTGCACGTAGGTTGTAGTACACATATGGATGAGCATCAAAACAGAGCAGATAATATAGCTACTGTATGAAGCACTTATAACTTCAGGAAAACACACTTGCAAACGAACAAAGGACTATGATTGAAGGCAAAGGAGGTCACATTCAAGTGTTCTTTGACGTTCATGTACGCTGTATGGATGTAATTACTTTAAGCCAAAGATCTACTTCTAGAAACTGACACAAGAACTATGTAGAACTTGAGTTACAGTTAGCCAAACCTTGAACATTGTTACTTTTCAGTTAACTACTAACTTTTTGTATCTCACAAAACAAATGAGCAATATAAGCTGGAAATTTCTTGTCAAAGGACACTCTAGTTTACTTCTATTCACCCCTACCAAAACTCAGGAATTCACACTACCCAAACCCCAACACAGAACCCCCATTAGAACTCAACACCACCACCACCAACTGACAAGAATCTCCACAAAAAATGCAAGTGCCACCTAATCAAATCGTGTTAGAATTTGGGTGTGACGCAATTTTTTTGTTGAAGATAATTAGGAGTTCTAATTAAAGTGCACATTAATTAGAATCTCATTTGGAATGCAATAGTGAAATCCCATTCAAGATCACTGGGTGAATTCTAATTGAAGTTCTACTTGGAAGCCCATTGGAATATGAATTTATGTTGAACTCGAACAAGACTTTGGAATGAAGGAAATCAAGTTTTTTGAGTAAAGGACTTGGAAGAAAACTGACCACGATCCTGGTGCTGCGCGCACTGCCGGGCTCGATGCTTTGGACTCATTTTCCGTTTTTGACTCTTTTCTTCATCTACAATCCTATTATAAGGGTTTGGACATCCCCAATTATTCCCTATATATAGTTTGCTCTTCATTATGATTTAGAAGAAGTTAGACAAATCATAAATACATAATCTTTGTACCCTTTCTCCATATTATAATAAAATCTTCATTCTTTTCAAATTATTTCATTCTCGTATTCTTGTGGTCAATTACTTCATATTGCACTTAATCTTTTATTTTCTCACAACAAATTGATACCATAGCATTCCAGTTTCCATAACAAGTGGTATCGGGGCTTTCGGTGTTGAAATTCATAGGAAGATCGAGGTTTTTCGTGATAGCAACATTAAAGAATAATATTACGCTATTAGATCGCAATATAAGATTCTCTCTGTCGCAGGTAAATATGTGAGCCGTACTCATTCAAATGGATTTGGATAGCGCGTTGTTGGGATTTAACAAGATGCTCATAATTTGGACTATGGAGGAGAAACAACGGAGGGATCGAAAGAACCTATCTCAAATACATTTTCATCTTTTAAATAATATTTCTCAGACATTTTGAAGGAAAAGTCAGCCGTTGCATTATAGTTAAAATTGGAGTAATTATGCATGACGAAGAGTTTTACTAGCAAATTGCATCTGAAACGTCTATATTCTCATCGTATAACAGAAAATACATCTCTTGAAGCTCACCTAGCTGCTTTCAAAGAAATCTTCGTTGATTTAGAGACTTTGGAGGTCAAATATGATGAAGAAGACTTGTGATTGATTTTGTTGTGTTCATTGACCGTTTCTTACATGTCCTTTAAAGATACGATTTTATTTAATCGCGATACTCTCACCATCGAAAAACTCTTAGATGCTCTATATTTAAAGGAGAAGATGAAATATCTTGTAGCGTGTGAAGATCATGGAGATGGTCTCATTGTTCGTGATGGTAGTTCGAGGGGCAACTTAAAATATAACTTCAAATTTTGTAATTAATACAATAAAAAGTGGCACTTGGAAAACGATTGTTATAAGTTACAAAATAAATCAAAGTCAACTGCAAATTAATAATCATAAATTTCAGGGGAAGCAAGTATTGTAGAAAATCCTAGCAGTGATGGAGAGCTTCTACTTATGTCTGACTACAGTTCCAAACCTGATGAGGCTTGGATTTTGAATACCGCTTGCACTTTTCATATTTCACCTAATTGGGAATTATTTTCAACATTTGAAGAAGTTTCAACAGGTGTTGAGATGACCGGTAATAACACACCTTGTAGAATAGCTGATATTGATCGGGTCAGAATAAAGATGCTTGATGTGACAGTTAAAACACTTAATGCAGGGAGACACGTTCCAAATCTGAAGAAAAATCTTATCTACTTTAAGTACCCTTTATTCAAAAGGGTAATGTACACTATTGAAGGTAAAGTTCTAAAGATTATCAAAGGAGCCCGTATTGTGCTGGTGAAACATTGAAAATTCGATTTATATAACTTGTAGGGTGATACAGAATCTTCGAATATTTGAAAAACTCGAGTGGATATAGAGTTGGTTTCTGTACCGTTGGAGTCTGATCAGTTGAATTTTGAAGATATGGGTAGATCCTTATTGCCACCATTATCGTGGTGTCATCGTATTCAATTGCTAGAAATAGACCCATTTTTGGCTATAAGGTTCCACATAGGTACAATTCTGCCGATTTTGTTGATAATTTGAATGCGATTAAGAGCATTGATTCTAGTCAAGATCCTTTTTTTTATGCATTCAATTGTAATTCTATTACAAGGCTTGTTTCAACCTTGTTTGGTGGTCATTAGATCAATTTTGCCCCTAGTTGGGGTAGTAGAGGTGGAGAAGTTTATTTTGTGTTTTTTCATTGAAGAGTTCAAGTCCTTGCACTGGAATTTGTCCTGGAGAATTTTTTGAAGTTTTGTTTATTGCAATGTAATTTGTGTCACAATTTAGGTGTGACCCAAATTCTTTGTTGAAGATAATTGTGGAGTTCTAACTAAAATGCACATTAATTAAAATCCTTATTTGGAATGCAATTGTGAAATCCTCAAGTTTACTTAGTGAATTCTAATTAAAGTTCTACTTGGAAGCCCATTGCGAGTAGGAATTTGTGTTGGACTTGAAGAAGACTTTGGGATGAAGAAAATCAAGTTTTTAGAGTAAAGAACCCGAGAGTGGACGTCGTGGCGCCGAAAGAAAACTGCTCGGAGGTGCAACGTCACTTGTTCTGCCTCCATGAGTTGTTTTGGTCTTCTTTTCCGTTCTATTTCATCTACAACTCTACTATAAGGGTGGCGCCAAAAAACAAAACTGCTCGGAGGTGCAACGTCACCTGTTCTGCCTCCCTGAGTTGTTTTGGTCTTCTTTTCCGTTCTATTTCATCTACAACTCTACTATAAGGGTTTGGACGTTCCCTATTTGTTCTCTATATATAATTGACTCTTCATTATGATTTAGAAGAAGTTAGACAAATTATAAACATGTACTCTTTATATTCTTTCTTCATATTATAAACACGTAATCTTTGAGTTCTTTTGATCAATTACTTCATATTGAACTTAATCTCTTATTTTCTCACAACAAACTGGTATCATAGCATTCCAGTTTCCATAAAAAATCCAAATGAACCGAATTTGCCCCCAACACAAAACCCTCCATTATGGTCATGGTGTTGCAAAATGCATGACAGATTCCAATTTTTTTTTTTATTCAGCAGATAATCTCATGCTAAGCTAATGAGATATGAAGACAAACTTCAATTTTGCAAATAAGCTGGATGGAAAGTTCACTATCATAGTGCTATTGTGCATTGATGCCCGCAGGTGTAACTACAATGAATTCTTTTCCAGGACTGTTTCACTCTCCTTTAATTCTAAAAGTTAGATCTCATGAGCTTTCATGAGAATCAAAATGATAGGTGTGAAACATATAAAGATGCTAACTCTAGGGGGACTCAAAGCAAAAATGGGAAAAATAGAAAAAAATGTCACTAATTTCTGGAATTCGTAGAAGGCTAATTCTTTTGATATCCGGAATAATTTTGATTTCAAAACCGACATATGGCACGCTTTTAACAGAAAGTGTTATTTTCTACAGAAAACAGAAAAATACTTTCAACGTTTAATTAGCAAATAGTTTAATTATTTAGAGCCAAAAGAGAAGAAAAGCCTAGCCCAAAATAATCATGGACGATGTCCACTGTGCAGACATCAGCCACCACCTTGCTTATGCTTTGATAAGTCTCTGTCTTTTTACCAGAGCAGAAATTTTTCAGGTTTATGCCTCTTGCCACTAGGTTTGGGTTCATTGGGCAAGGAAAATCAAATATTGGAAATGCCAAACAATTCAAATGAGTCATTAATGATGATGATGACTGGCCCTAGAGGAAGGGGGTATGATACAGCGAAAAGACAGGACCATACAAAAGGGCAGGTTAGCTTGAGTGGAAGAAACAGCACAGCTTGCATATCATGCCTGGACAGGAAAGAAGGAATTTTAGCAGTGTCCTTTTAGTTCAAGGAAAGAAGGAAACTTGGTATATAGAAGTATTTAGATTGTACATAAGTTGAAGTACACAATTGGGTCATTTTTTGAGCTTGGAACGGTGCTATAGATATCAATCAGTTGGAGAGACTATGGGTGTTCATACTTTCATGAGCATAAATGAGTTGGGAGTATACACTTCAACTTTTTAGTAGGGCTGGACAAAACTCCCGAACCGAACCGAATCGAATCGGACCAGACCCGAACCTAACCTAACAGATCGAATCGAGCGGTTCTCCTTAAATTAAATACCTAAACAGGTATCTGAATCGAGAACTAACGAGTTTGGTTTGATTCAGTTCTCGATTCTAGACGAACCGAATCTCTCTAATTTTTTATTTTAAATAGGTCAAATCATTTTAAATTTGTTAAATAATTAATTTAGTCCAAATCCAAAATATGATTTTAATATTTCTAATTTCCAGTCAAGCCCAATTTAATCAAATTGACATAAATTTTACCCAAATCTTTTATTTTACCGTAGTGTTGTTTCTATCGTTCTATTATTGTAAACTCACCATCTTTCTCTTGATGTGATTTTAACAGTCACATCTATAAAGAACTCAACAAAGAGAGGTACAAATAATATCACGAGATTAGACTACGTTATCTTTTAAAAGTTAAGATGGAACATGTCATGGTCGAATTAATATCGCATTATTATATAAAAAAATTAATTATTGTACAAAACTCGAAAACCAAACCGAAAGGAACAAAACCCGAACGGTTTCAAAATTAAATTTGAACCCAACGGTTCCATTAGCTAAATACCCAAAAATTCGGGTTCAGTCCGGTCCGATCCGGACCATGTCCAGCCCTACTTTTTAGGCTTGGAACAGTACAATAAAGGTCAATCAAATGAAGGACTATCAGTGATTTCTGTTTACCAAAGTATGAACTATGAACAATGCCGAGGAACACCTAATAGGAACGAGCTACATGATGGGTAGAGTGACCGTCTCTAGCTAAGCCGAAATATTTCCGCTCTGACGAATGGTTTGAGGTGAGGCTAAATACATAATGGACTTTCTCTCTTTCAGAGGATGCATGCAAAGTAATTCTTGATGCAATTTATTCTATTTCAGTATTCAGACAAGTCTCACTAATTTCTGTTCTATTCTAATATCAACAATTGAACTCTAGAGTGTAACTGATTTATCGGTATATAAATGATTGTGTACTATATCTTTTCTGCCATGACAGATAATTTGTTGGGTTCACAATTAACTAGTGAAAAATTGCATAAAGTTATGAACTCCACGGAAATACTTACACCAAGTTGCAGGGAAATGTAATGCTCAAGTTCATCATAATTTTCTTTGTGCTGTGTATATGTACAGTGAACGGAGACATAACTATTACAGATATTAGTTGAAATGCAGATCCAGAATTCTATCCATTACCAGGGAGCTGCTTCACAGACGCCAAACTAAGGAAAAAAATATGAAAGAAGTTTATCCAAATATATTCAACTTTTTCCTCATTCTTCTTAAATATTTATTCAAAATTAATTGAACTTTGGACCATTCTGGATTTATGTCTTCAAATGAAAGGAATAAAACTGAAAATATAAATACACTCACGTGCATGCAACAGTTATTGCATTATTTGTCCATATTGATCTGTCTCACCTAAATGCTTAAGCTACTAGAGAGGGAACAAATTTATTTGTTAACGTGCCTCTTGACACGAAAGGCAGGTTAATTTTCTTCATCAAGAACCTATCAGGTGCATAATTTTCATAAATATGTGCTCACAAGACTTGACTCATTTGCCAACTATGATACCATATTGAACCACTACATCTAGGAACATAGACACTAAAGGGACAAATTTATTTATTTAAATTTGTCTTTGACATTCTATGAACAACATACACTATCTAACTTCGTACCATACACATTCATTTGTACTCATAGTTGAATCTAAGATCAACTTTCATATGTTATGAACAATGGTCAGGTGAACATCAAGATGAAAATACAAAAATTAGCATAAGCAATAAGAAACATAACACTGCACAATGCACATTGTGAGACTAAAAATAGAAGACTAACCTGGCAGGAAACTTGCTGTCTGCACGTGCTTCAACTCGGAGCCACCACAGCATAATTTTGCGCCCACAACTTCCAAGAGGCTCCACCACAGAAGGGTCCTCCAACAAAGACAGTGGACTCTCAATATCCTCTCCCTCCTTATCAACCACATCCAAATCCTTAACCCATGCGGGCTTATCTTCAACGTCCTTCCACACTAACCTCGAATTCAAAATGAACCCAGCCCACTCCAGCTTCCTTGGTAGCACGACTGCCCTGTCACCGACATACCTTGCACTCCTCTCCATGAATGGCAGCATATTAAAGGTATGCCATCCAGCCAACTGGTTTGAAGAATTACAAGTAGGACCCTGAACTGGCATTTGTGAACTATCATTTTTGTCATTATCCTCTCTCGAAGCTGCTGACAATTCTACTCCTTCAGAACCACCTGAGTGTGGAAGAATCCCAACCGAAACCGCTCCAATCCATTCTACGTTTTGGATCTCATCAAATAACTCCATACTATGCATATTACTTTCATCTGCAAACACCACTATACCGTCTAATTTCTTCTCTCTCACAACTCTGTCACAGTGCAATAAAACTTTTGCTAAATGAAAATTCAATTCTACTGGTAATCACAGTTCTGTCTTACTAAATGGGTGCAAAATTTGAAGTGAATCAATACAAAATTAAAAGTAAAACATATAAATGGCGGGGTCAATCTCTAACATACCTTAGACCGTGAAATCGCATTTTAGACTCCATCTTATGCCTGTCCTCCCACAGAATTGGCATTCTCCCATTAAATCCAATGTGCACAATCTTGAGGTCAGATTTGGAAATTAGAGCTGCGGTTTCATTAGTGGTTCCACCAGCTTCCACCACGATCCAGACCACATCATAGGGGACATTCATCAAGGAGTGCATTACACCAGTGAGATGAAGCGTCTGGAAGGTCCTTACATAAGTCGGAGTTATTGCAATTATAGTCCTAGGGCTCTTAACCCCATACTGAGCTCTTTGCTCTCGTTGAACCCTCTCGATTATGTGGTGCGCCTTCATCACCTCCGCCGGATCTGGATGGGGCCACGGCCGTATCAGTATCCCGTGCCTGCCCACCACCACTCGACTCCCACCGCCAACCGCAACCGTTGTAGCATTCACCACTGGAGGCGAAGTAGTGACGGCTGATGGCAATGTTGTTCTGAGTGCTGAGTAGAGATTAGTAGTGGCGGAAGGGGAGGAAGTGGAGAAAAATAGAAAAAATACCATACGAGAGAATCGGAATCCAAGGACTAGACTAATGAGGCAGCAAAGACCGTGAAGAACTAGCCAAAAAATCGTCGCCGGCGACTTAATTGCGCCATCCACAGAGGTGTCCGACGGCAAAGATGCACCTCGAAAACTGTTGCTCCGGCGGGCCTGCTGCTGCAACGCCGTCAGCTGCTTCATTTTCCCCTTCCCCCGTCAAAACAACTTCTTGAGAGAGAGATTTGTAAGCTAATTTGAGAGAGAGTGGCTTTGAAGAAATGAGGGTGATTGATTGAACTTTAAGAGTTTGGTGGAATTTAATTGAAAAGATTTCTTTAAGATTACGATTCCATTGTTAGCTTACTGTATTTCTAAATCAATTTCCATCAATGATCATAAAGCCCATGAAAATCAAGTTCATATAGAAAAATCAGGTGAAAAGGAAGTTAATTTTCAGACATGGATGGATGGGAGCTTGCAGGAGAAAATCTAGGGCCAATTGATTATTGAAAAACAGGAAAATCGGGCAAGAAACATGATGAAGGTAGTCCGGGGATTACACAAAGTAGATTTGTTGCTGGTGTGATAATTACTCCTAAAATGATGGTTACTTAAGGAAAGTCTAATTACCTAGGATTTATTAGGTTAAATGTCAATTATCAGTAGAGATGAGTTAAGTTGGGACATCAGATTCGTAGGAATCAAACTGGCATGGCACATAATTTAAATTAATTAATGATGTACCTAAAAGAGGTAAATGTCTTCATCAAATATCTCTCGGGTTATGGGCTTATAGTATGTTTATTGTCTTAAAACAAAAATTGGAAATGAATTTGTCTTTCTTGAATAGTCGAAAATAGTGATTTGGAAATACAAAGAAGGAAATACTTGAATTAATATTAAATGACAAATGATATTTTACTTATTTTGTGATTGATAATCCATTTTAAATATGAATTTAGTCATGTGAAATACAAAAAAAAATCACTAATTTTGCAATAAGTTTGGAATTTCATTGTCCCGTATTTATAGTTACCTAATAATAGGTCATGTACCGATCATATATTTAACATAATATTCTTTAAAGAGAATTACAAAGATACTAAGGGTGTGTTCGGTATAACTTAAAATTCAATTAAAATTGAAAATATAGCCGTTATTGGGTTCTATTCGTATAATAAAAGTCAACAATAAGAACTAATTTTTCAATTTTAATTCGATTTTAATCTCTACTGAACACGCTCTTATTTAAGTTATATAAATTATTACGAATTCACTTTCTTTTATGATGAGTTTAGCACTCGAGCCCTGAAATGGGCCTTGCTTAAGTGATGAGGCTGATGTTCACACCTAAGTGGTGTGGTCGATTATCATGAGTCTTAGCTTAAGTGATGAAACCTTGGATCGAGTCTTGTTTTAAGTGATCAAGTCAATCCTGACACCTCAACGATAGGGCCAATCCTCATGAGTCCTAGCCTAGGTGACGAAGCCTATGGCTTGGCCTTGCATTAAGTGATAAGGGAGAATAGCATGAAGCTATACCAACGAGTACAACGTCTAAGCCAAGGTCAAGGCTAGGCATTCAAAGATTAGCCCGAGAGAGAAGCATTTATACAAGTTGATTAAGCATTCGACAATGAGCCAATACCAAGGAGTTCCATGGTATAAGGTGTGTGGCTACCAATCCAACAAGGGCCTCCTTCTCACGACCCCTAATGAAGGAAAAACAAAAAACAACTTATCATAATAAGGTCAACCATACTACATGTATATTGTGGTTGACATTAAGATTTACACTCTTTCGTATGAATGCATTTACACCATTGATTTTGAACACAACCATCACATCAATGTCCAGATTTCTTCCACATAGGAGAGAATGTCAAAAGAAAGTGTAAAGGAAAATGTACGTCTTACATTATTCAGGTAGGTGGAATCTTATTCAGCTAAAGTTCCGGCAATTTGTCTTTTCATATCCATTTCTTTATTTTGAATTGAACATTGGAGTGCAAATTACTGTTGCAACTCCTTTCAGTTCAACGATTTTGCATACTAACGTGTCTTGAGAGTGCAGGAGTTATATTGGTGGACCGAGACGTGGTTGGATTTCGTTGGCTTTGAAGTCGTCTAAGGTCCCGTTTGTCTTACATTATTCAAAAATATTGTTTGCTGCAGTAAGATTCTCCACCACACATTCACCCAATAAAATATTCTACACACAAACCAATAAAATTATTTTAAATTTTAACCACACATTCTCCAAAAAATACTATTCATTGCTTTGTTTCTTCTACAATAATGGGAGACAAACACACACTAAAATGTTGAGCTCACCATTAAATTTAATGAAGAACTAGGGATCTTTCATCTTTGTTGGCGAGTTGATTTTAAATAAATAAAATAACATTGGATGTTTTTCAATATCGTTGCTATTTTTTTTTTTCTGGATTCAACAAATTTTTATATGAAGTATTAATATAAAAAACTTAAAAAGTCTATAAATTGAATCCAAGTACATTTATATTTGGCATATTTCGTTCAACCATTTTATCTAATATAATAATAAAATAATTCAAGAAGATAAATCGTGTATGTTATTATTTCCCTATTTAGTTGTTAACTCTGCCTATATACGAAATTATTCACATCATGATGAATGGAGCAAATAAAATTACTATTTGCAATTTTAGAATAATTTTAAATTAATAAAATAATTACAGATAATTTTACGAGCTTAAAATCTGTCCCGTCAAGTGGTCAATAAAATTTCGATTACCTCTTTGTCCATCTTGACATTACTTGAACGCTGGAACACATCATTATGGTACAAAAGTTATCGATCGAAAAAAATATTTGATAATCATTTGCATCCAACAATCAAGTTAACTGTCAAAACGAGATACAACGAGTGTACAAGAGATAGAGGTGAGGAAGATTTGGTATTTTGGTTAAGAATTTACTAGTTTAGAATACACACATCAAGTGTGAAATAAAATCACACACATATATAAACGAGGGAATGGGTCAAGATGAGTTTAGTCATTAGTGGACCGAGCCCAAAGTTAAGAATATGTTTGATTTGATCCGTCAAATTCAATTGATATCATCAATGCTCAGTTAGTTAATATATAGGGGGAAAATCATATTTATCTCACTTAAAAAAATAAAATCAATTCTCTAAATACTATATCCTTAAATATATATATCTAAAATACTACAAACAAAACATAATAATATCTAAAATACATAAACCCATAATCACTCCTGACCATACCAAATTATGTGTCCAACCCGAGCAGACATACCCGAGGAGTAGTCCCCTTATATTCCCTCAAATTGCTTGACTTCCTCAGGCTACGCTCCTCGGGAGTGGAAGGAGCACGAGGAGCTAAGCCATATGACAAGACTTTTCCATACCCCACAAGAAGATCCTACTGGCCACGTACTATCACATCCTGAATGGATTCTACAATTGGAATCATATTCATATCTTTACCCAAACACCCAAGAAACACCAGATTAACTAAATCACAACTCCCAATTGCACTAGAACTCGTAAGTGTCTCAATGTTGTAGTCAGACCACCATCTACATCTATAAATACATCACTCTCATTCATTATTGAGGTACGTTTTTACACATAATTTACAGCATATATTCTCTTCATATTATCTATCTGACTTAAACATCGAAGGGGCAACGAGAACACACATCGACGTCTTTGTTCCAGGTACCGGAAGATCTTGTTCGTGTTCATATTCAGTTGTCGAGCTCGGATTTTAACAGGTGCGATTTTTGGTAGCATCAACTTCTATTAACATGATGTAACCGACATAACCACAAATATTGCGCTTCATTAATTGAATCCACAAAACTTGAGCTAATTCAAATAATTCAATGAAAAAAGGTCTTGAGAAGAATGGTAAAGTTGGTCTGAAAGATTTCCTCCGACGGGATTCCTTTTTTTTTTTTTTCCCTCAGTAATCTTTCTTTCTTATTTTCTGAAATATTCAAGGTTTGGTAATCTTCCAATGTTCTTGATAGTATAGTTTGTGAAAACATTGATCTCAAATTCTTTGAATGCGTTTCAGTATGTAAATTTGAATGTTTAGGGAGTGTTTTCTTCCAGCATTTGTGTTAGATTATACCCAAACATGTCTTGAAACTAATCTCACACAAATTACGTGAATGTGTATATTAAGACGTTTAATGGACATCACACGATAATAAACATTATACCTTAGAAATTGAATAGACACAACGTCAAATTATCATGAACTATTTTTAACATGGTCTAATGAATGTCAATACATAGTTATAATTTATAAAATACACTATAGTAATATTTTTTTGTCTAAGATGTTTACACACAACACGTAATATTTGGTGGTACGCATGGATGAAACATGTAATTTCAACACAAAGAGATTAAACATACACAATGAACATCGACACGGTGAAAACATCTCAACACAACGTGTCGTGGTTCGATGTAGGAACTTTCGATTAGGGTTTACATATGAACTACGAAGTCCTAATCACAACAAAACGGAGATCTAAAAGATCAAATTTTCGAACGATGCTATGGGTAGTGTTTGTTGTAAATTTGTAAAGGATTAATCTTTGGAATGTTCTCGAGATTTCTTGGTTGGACAAAGATCTATAATCACAGAGTTGGAAAGGTCGAGAATTGGGGATTTTGGTGTTTGTCAAACATATAGAAAGAGCATATTTGGTGGAGTAAATTTAGTTGCCATAGATGTTGGGTTGTTTTTACATTTCAGTTTTACTTAGATTTAATAGTAATTAAGGAATAAAAAAAACGTGTATTGTGTGAATATTTTTCAGATACTGGGTAGTTGGTGCAATTTTCTCAACTTCCTCTGCCGCGTACATATCACCTAATTTATTTATAACATAAAATGTTTGGAATGTTTTAATCATGTACTAAGAAAATCTGAAAATAATTACGGATTTCTAAGTCGGCACGCGTTTCCATGTGGCTTATGTAACAGGAAAGTGGGTATGTGGCTCTGTGTGCCGGCTTGAAAGCGTATTTCATCTAGAAGGGAAGAAAGGACTTGTATTATATTTGATTAATTTTTGCAATTGTATGAAGTTCGAACACGTAACTTACATAGTAGTAGTGGTCTAAAATTAAAGAGTAGTGCTATTTAGTTTCACTGGGGTTACAATCTCAGTTTAGATAACTCTAATGATATATTAAATGAAAAGTAAAATTAAATAACTTGTTTAATTTTACACGTCACATTAACATCATCTAAACTGAGGTTGTAACCCCAGTACAATTCCAATTGGACTACATAGCATTACTCAAAATTAAAATAGGTGACCAGTTTTCGCTTAGCTTGGGCACGTCAATTGTGTATGATCAAGTATGGATGCTTTGGCCAAATGAGCCAATGGGTACAGGGGACAAGTGTTATAAAATAAAAAGAAAGTAAAGATCCGATTAGCTTAGCTTTTGGCTTTCACGTTACGAGAGTTCAATTCGGGAATATGAATTGATAAAAGGAAATTCATATACAGTATTTTACGATTTTCAACCTAATAGGTGTAATAATCATATCTAAAATCGAAACCAAAATCTAGATGCAAGCATCCTAAATTAAAATTACTAAAAGCATAGGATCTACATCATGCTAGAATATTAGGATTCACAGATTCGGGTTATTTACACGGATCCATTATAAGTGATTGTTTACTGTTGCGAAATTATTACGACAATCGATCGCGTATCAATGAACACGAATGAAGGGGCGTGATTTGTGATCTTCCTCAACCAAATCGTCTTATTTCCTTATTGGGACCGTCGTCTCTCTTTCAGATGGGGGAGAAGGGAAACTATGATTAGGATTGGTCGTGGGTCGGTTCGGTTCTGTTCCGTTCGGTTCTTAAATTTTCGGGTATTTAATAAATGGAACAGTCGGGTCCAAATATAATTATGGAACCGTTCGAGACTTTTGTCCACCCCTACAATGTATAATTTGGTATATTAGGGACCATAACCAAAAAAGTCTTCATATATTGTTTAATTAGAGTTCTCATAACTCTTTAATTATGACAATATTGGTATCTACTCAATTAGTCCATATTTATTAAATAACTAATATAATTGAATTAAATATGCTGCCATTAAATAGAAAAATCATTGGTTTTCCTAACCTCCTAAATATTTAGGAAACAATCTCCCACTTGACTATATATTATTCCTAAAATAATTATATTACAAATTTCTCAAGAGCGTATTTGTATGCTATTTATCCTTAGACTTTTCTTTAAACAATTTGGTTCATCTTATATATTAATAATGGAACCACCGCGACTTTTATCACAATACAGTGACATAGATCAAATATGGATGAGTAGTATGGAAATTACATAAAATGTGATCTGAGTCATGCTAACTGGTCCTTCTTTATTCTTTAGTGAAATCATTCCAAAAGTCCTTAATGCAACGCGAACATCACACATTGAAAACACAAGAAACCTCAAAAACAGAATCATAAATCATCAATTTTATTCTGCAGAAAATCAAACAATCCAATGTCTAGAAAAACATATAGTACATAAAAAAATGACTCCCACTAGACCAAAACATCCTCAGAAATAGTGTGCTCATGAAAACCTTAGGCGTTAATCCCTTGGTTAATGGGTTCGCTAGCATGGAACATGTACCTATATGTTTAATGAAAATCTGTCTATCCTGAACTCTCTCTTTAACAACTAGAAACTTGATGTCGATAAACTTCAACTTCGTTGAGCTCGTGTTAATGTTAGAGTAAAGCACTGCCGAGTTATTGTCACAGTAAATCTTTAATGGCTTGTCAATGCCATTTACGAACCACAGCCCAGTGACAAAGTTCCACAACCATATCTCATGGTTGGATGCCTCATAATGAACAATAAGCTCCTCAACCATGGTTGAAGAATCTATGAGAGTCTGCTTGGCAGACTTCCATGAGATAGCTCCTCCAGCTAACATAAAGATGTAGCCTGATGTGGAGCGCTTGCTATCTTGGCATCCTACAAAATCGGAGTCAAAGAACCCGATGACATCTAAACTGTTTGAGCTCCGATAAGTGAGCATGTAGTCTTTTGTTCTCCTTAAATAACGCATCATGCGTTTGGTTGCCTTCCAATGCTGCATGCCTGGATCACTTAAATATCTGCCCAAATCTCTCACTATAAATGCTATGTCGGCACGAGTATAAACTAGAGCGTACATTAGACTCCCTATTACTGATACATATGGAATCTTCTGCATATCTTTTCTTTCAAGATCATTAATGGGGTACTGTTTGGGACTAAACTTGTCTCCTTTAGCAATGGGCATGTCCCCTGGTTTACAATCTTTCATGTCGAATCTACTCAAAACCTTATCGATATAGCTCTTTTATGACTACTCAAGGATACCTCGAAAGCGATCTATCAGTATCTGAATACCAAATACAAAAGAAGCGTCCACAAAATCTTTCATCTCGAATTTCTTCATCAGAAATTTCTTGGTTTCGTGCAGTAAGCCTATATTGCTACTAGCAAACATAATATCATCGACATATAATAACAAAAAGATATATTTACTCCCACGGAACTTGTGTTATACACAGTCATCAACAACATTTACCTCAAAATTGTATGAGGTGATGACTTGATGGGACTTGTGATACCATTGACGGGAAACCTGTTTGAGACCATAGATGAATTTCTTCAACTTGCAGACCATAGACTTTGGATCTCCCAATACAAAGTTTTTCTGGTTGTACCATGCAAATCGTCTCGTCAATGTCTCAATTGAGAAACGCAGTCTTGACATCCATCTGATGTAGCTTCAGATCAAAATGAGTCACAGATACTATTATTATTCTAAAAGAGTCTTTCAAAAATACCAGAGAAAAAGTCTCTTTGAAGTCTATGCCTTCCTTTTGAGTAAAACTTTTAGCTACTAGATGAGGCTTATATCTCTCGACATTGCCCTTCGAATCCCTCTTGATTTTAAATATCCATTTACAGCCAATGGGCTTCACACCTTCAAGAAACTCGACGAGATCCCAAACGTCATTGTCTTCCATAGACTTTATCTCATCCTTCATTGCATCAACCACTTCTGAAAGTTAGAACTGCACATGGCTTGATGGAACTTAATCGAGTCATCCTCCATTAAACCAACGACGTCCTCACATTCTTGGAGAAAGACGATACAATCATCTGGAATTGCATTTCTTCTCTCCCTAGTGGATCTCCTCAATGACACTTCTTGAGGTTGTTGAGTTTGTTCTATAGGTGGTGCTTGAGGAAGAATCTCATTGTTGTCTTGGTCTGGAACAATGTTAAGGATAGGAGCCTAAACATTGTCATCTAGTTCCGGAATTGTATCTTGAACAACAATTGGAATAGAGACGTGAACGTCGTCAATAATAGATTTTTCTTCAAAGAAAACATTCCTTATGTTTTCTTCTTCCCAAACTTAATATTCTCAAGGAATCTCGCATGTCCGTTTCAAAGAAGGATCTTGATATGGGATTGTAAAACTTTTATCCCCGAAAGCGTTCAACGTAACCAATGAAATAGCAGCTAACCGTCCTTGAGTCCAGTTTTCTTCCATGTGGCCTATAAGACCGTGCCTTAGCTGGACAAGCCCAAATGTGCAAGTGCCTAATGCTAGGCTTCTTGCCTATCCAAAGCTCATAGGGGGTTTTGGCAACTGCTTCGCTCAGTACCCCATTAAGGATGTACACTGTAGTCTTCAAAGCTTCTCCCTAAAGTGACTCTGGCAAGGAAGAATGGCTAATGATACTCTTTACCATATCCTTAAGAGTTCGGTTTTGTCGCTCTGCAACACCATTCGTGCTGGGTTTGCCCGACATGGTGTATTACGAAACTTTCCACACTCATTGGGAAAAATAGCTAATGGTCCTAGATGTTGTTATCCCAATCCATCATACTTATCGTAGTATTCATCACTACGGTCAGATCGACAGCCTTTATTTTCTTTCCAAGTTGAAGTTCAACTTCAACTTTGAAAGATTTGAAAATGTCCAGGGATTATGACTTCTCGTGTATCAAATATAGGTACCCGAATCTAGAGTAATCGTCTATGAACGTAATGAAGTATTGTCGTCCATTCCAAGTTCAAATATAGGTAACCGAATCTAGAGTAATCGTCTATGAACGTAATGAAGTATTGTCGTCCATTCCAAGAAGCTGTAGGGAATGGACCACAGATATTAGTATGCATTAGTTCTAAGACGTCTGTAGCTCTCTTGACACATGATTTTCTAATATTTATTCATTTCCCCTTGATGCACTCAACACAAACTTGAAAGTTTGTTAAATCTAGAGACTCAAGAATTTCATCTAACACAAGCCTCTGAATTCTCTGCTTAGAGATATGACCTAAGTGCTTGTGCCATAAACGAAATTTTCACTTAATTTTCTCTTTCTACCATGTGAACTAGTTTGTAGTATTTTGTTATAGGAACTAACAACATCAAGCATATACAGATTATCAATCAAATAACCGAAACCAACACAATTTGAATTTTGATAGATACTAACTTTATTGTTTCCAAATGAACAAGAAAATCTTGATTTGTCCAAACTAGAAATAGAAATTAAATTTCATCTAAAGGACAGTGCAACAAAATTCTCAAACAAATCCAAATAAAACCCAGTTTTTAATTATAATATGAAAGTCCATATAGCCTTCACTGCAATCTTTTAGTATCACTTGGCGGTCGGCTTCACAGGCAACCCTGCATAGACAACTTATGTGAGTAATAGCACCAGAATCTACCCACCAAGTATCTTTAGGTACAGAAGCTAAATTAACTTCAGAACAAACTAAAGTTATAAGCATATCCTTCTTTACACGCTAGGCAGCGTACTTGGAACACTCATTCTTCATGTGTCATGGCTTCTTACAGAAGTAGCAAGCAAATTCCTCGTTCTGCTTCTTTTGTTTCTTCTGCAGAAAATGTCCTTCAGCAGTATCCTTAGCTCTCTTCCTTTTCTTGTTATTAGAGTTTGATGCCAAGTGAGTACTCTTAATCTTATCACAATGATGTATCTCTTCTTTTTGTACACAGTGAGATATAAGCTCATTGAGGGACCATTTGTCATTCTAAGCGTTATAACTCACTTTGAATTGCCCAAAGTGTGCAAGAAGAGATATCAAAACCAAGTGCACAAGCAAGTCCTCAGACAGATCCAAGTTAAGCGACTTGAGTTTTGATGTGAGATGAGACATTTCCATGATATATTCCCTCATGTTTCCTTTGCCCTTTTACTTCATCGCGACGAGTTTAGCCAAAAGGTTACTCGCCTCTGATTTTTCATTCTTAGCAACATATTGCTCAATTTNGTTTCCTTTGCCCTTTTACTTCATCGCGACGAGTTTAGCCAAAAGGTTACTCGCCTCTGATTTTTCATTCTTAGCAACATATTGCTCAATTTCCTCAAGGAACTTCTGGCGCTCTCGCTCTCAGTAATAGAGCCTTGAAACGCTTCCGAAATGGAACGTAAACACATTCAATTAGAGCTATTCTACCTCTCAATTTTAACCTCATTGGGGTTTTCTGGAGTAGAAGTGGGTCGATTTGAACGAAGTGCAAGATCCAAATCCATACAACCGAGGAAAATCTCCACGGTTTCTTTCCAGACCTTAAAGATCGTCCCGCTCAGCATCGGGATGTTGTTGACTTGTGCAGAAATGTTCATAGTAATAGCAACGAAAAATGGATCGAGAACAAAATAAAGAAAATAAAGACATGCACAAATATTGCAAATTGGAGATTCATCTTAAGATACTTAGCACAACATTAATTCCTAGTCTTTGGACAGAGAAATTAACTGTAATTGGTACTCTCAATACAATGATCAAATACTAACAATCAGTTATGTCAAACAATAGCATTTCTTTACACGACTGTTGTTCACATGAAAAATCTTTATAATTCACACATATATCAATGTAGGTGCGTTGTTATTTGGCCAAACTATGTCTTCCTTTGTGCCAAACATAGTTCACATAAATGACTCCATACAAATAATCTACATATTTTCAGTCAAACTAATCTACACAACATGCATGGGTTACTTTAGTAACATGTTGTTTCAATC
The DNA here is from genome assembly GCA_903798375.1 of Fraxinus sp. D2006-0159. Lineage (NCBI taxonomy): Eukaryota > Viridiplantae > Streptophyta > Magnoliopsida > Lamiales > Oleaceae > Fraxinus > Fraxinus sp. D2006-0159. The sequence goes on along the minus strand of CAIGRQ010215591.1, from coordinate 801 downwards.
AATTTGATTAAAAATACTAGACATCTAAAAGAAATAATCAAAACCAAGGTTTTAATTATTTTAAGCTTTAAACCTTTTTTTAAAAAAATAAAAATAAATTCAACAGTCAAAGCCAAAAGTCAACAATCAAAATTCTGGTCTAAATCAACAACCAACTATAACTGGTCAAAATCGAGTTTTAGGCACCTTTTTCAAGTTCAAAGCCCCATAAAATAGGATTGTAGGCCACTCAAATCCAAGCAAATGTGGTCATCACTTTCGGCGACGTTTAGTGTCCAACAATTAAACAAATTGAATTCATTACAAAAATACTGTAATTTCCTCCTCTTTTTAAAATTCTTTCACAAAATTGAAACTTGATTCAATAGCCGAATGCATCAAGAACAACCAACAAAGTAATATAATACTTAGTTTTACCAATTTAGATATTCTTAAATCTTAAATTGATAAGGAAAAAAATGACCTCAATTATTCTTAAACTTTAAGGAATTTCACAAAATCCAAACATTCCATTCGACAAAAAATAATACAAACACCATATGAATAGAATATGCACAAATCCTGATAATCTAACAACGATGACCGCTCAGATACCACTTGTAATAAATATAAATCATATCTAATATCGAAACCAAATCTAGATGCAAACATCCTAGATTAAAATAACTAAAAGACTAGAATATACATCATGCCAGAATATTAGGATTCACGGATTCGGGTTATATACCTAGATCCATTATGAACGATTATTTACTGTTGCAAACTTATTAGGATAATCGATCACGTACTGATGAACACGAA
>CAIGRQ010215586.1:0-10809 GCA_903798375.1 Fraxinus sp. D2006-0159 | reverse complement strand
AACCCGAAGGAACATTGTAAGGCTATTACTCTTAGGAACGATAAAGAGCTCGAAGACCCACAATACAAAAGCACAAAAGCAAAGGGTTCGTCTCTCCTAACACAAACACGAAGTTTGTAAACTCGTTAAGTCCTTGTATGCATTGAAACAAACTCCTAACAATGACAATATAAGTTTGATAAAACAATGTTGTTAAACGGACTCAAAATCAACGAGTGTGACAAATGTGTATATGTAAAACATATACCAAATGCCTATGTGATTGTATGTCTTTATGTAGACAACATATTGATAATGGACAATGGTCATGAAATGTTGCTAAATACCAAGAGAATGCTAACAAATCACTTTGATATGAAAGATATGTGTCTTGCTAATGTGATACTAGGGATTAAGATATCTAGATCACCGAAAGAAATCGTACTTTTCCAATCTCATTATATTGAGAGTGTACTGAAGAAGTATAATATACTTGAGAAAGTCCTGCGAAAATCCCTATTGACCCAAGTTTAAACTTAGTCAAAAATATGGATGAATGTATGTTACAACTGAAGTATTTACATGTTATAAGTAGTCTAATGTATATTACGAATTTCACTTGATCGGATATAGCGTATGCCATGAATAAACTTATTAGATTCACAAGTAATTCAAGTCATGATCATTGGAAGGCTTTAACAAGGATTTTTAGGTATTTGAAGTATACATTAATCTATGGATTAATATTGTGATGCAAATCTGATATCTGACATGAAGGATTCCAAGTTTACTAGTGGTTATGTATTTACCATTGGTGGAGTTGCTATATTATGGAAATCTACAAAGCAAATGTGTATAGCTCGATCAATAATGGAATCGGAGTTTATTGCTTTGGACAAAGTTAGAGAAGAAGCAGAATGACTTTGTAACTTTCAAGAAGATATTCCATGTTGGCCTAGGTACCTGTGATTAGTATACATTGTGATCGTCAATCGGCTATTGGAAGGGCTAGAAGCAACATGTATAATGGTAAGTCTAGACATATACGACGTAGACACAATACCATTAAGCAACTGATCTCAAATGACATCATCTTCATAGATTATGTGAAATCAAAGGATAATGTTGCCGATCCACTTACGAAAGCTTTATCTAAAGATCAAATGCGTTGCATATCGAAATGAATGGGATTAAAGCCTACTACGTAAGGATATTGGGATCCCAAGATCTTGGTTCAAATGGACGACTAAGTTATGAAGATTCAATCAAACACTTAGGAAATTATTTCCTAACTCATCCCTATAATATTAAAGTGTTTCTACAGAATGATTAGAGGTTAAGATACTATTTTAGTGATTCATATATCTTGATTAAGTCTAGTAGAGTAGGGTAGAATACTCTTAATAGTTGTTGAAATGTTAAGATATGTTTTTTTATCATTCCTATAGCTCGATTAAGTCAAGTGGGGCAAGGCAGAATACTCTTAATAAGAGGTCATCTATGTAAGTGTGAAGTGGGGTCGCTTCAATGAGAATTGGTCGAGGCTACAATTCTAAACACTTATGAAATACAAGGGTGGTTCAGGGCCAAAATGAACCAAGTCATGAGAACTATGAATGGATTAGGGAAGACATCTGTGTAAGTATTGTTATCTTGTCTTACACTAACGGTTGAATGGTTCAAGACATCAAATTCACCAATTAGCCAAGTAAGTCCGATAGTATTTCACTAAGGGATATTCAAAGTCGGAAGCTACCTTACGTGATGCAGTGTTTTTTCGCTCTCTCTACAATGCATCACAATTTTGCATTGCATATGTACGTTCGAATTTTCATTCATGTGGGAGATTGTTGAAAATTGGTTTAGAAGATTGAAAATTTAGTTAAGTGTCAACCAAAAATGTGGAAAAAGAAAAAAAATGATTTTCGCGTCAACTTTGTCCAAATATTCGAACCTGATCCGATGGTTAAATTATAAATGTAAATAGACCAACTTTTTCTACTAGTCCAGTAGATCGTCGTGGTATATTTGAAATCTCAAAACCAATTCCGAATGAATGAGAAATTACGGTCCAAAATTGGAAAGAAATAGAGGAAGCTGGCTGGAAAATTGACTAAGATTGTTGCTAGCTTATCGCTGGGCTGTCGCTTGAGCGACGGCCAGTGACAAGCTAGCGAAAAAGTCACTGTTTTTATCACCAGAGCGAGGCGATGGCGACAGGCTAGCGACAGTGAATGGTGCAACCTTTGACAAGAGTTGCTGAAGTTTAGGACGCGGCATTTCATTCACAACCCCTCATCATCTATATATAGGACCCCTTGGATGTTCATTAGGCATCCCATACCATATTTGCATTGAACATTGCATAAAAACTCTTGCAAATCACCTCCAAATTCATTCAAAAACCATTTTCTTCTTTGTAGAGAGAAACTTAGTCGAAAGTTCGCCATAACTTGTAGCTTGAAGTGCTTCTACCACAAGTTAATCCGTTGTATCTGAGCCATAATTGTAGTAGATACATCCTTGATGCCAAAACTGCACTTTTATAGATTAGGTCGATTCTATTGGGTGAATCTTGAAAAGTGTGGATAAAAATCTTACAATTTCCCTAATAAAAAGAGAAACCAATTAGCAAATAATATTTTCAAGTATAAATTAAACTAATAAAGATTTAACAAATAACTTTTTATTCTTTTACATTGGGTGAACAATTCTGTTTAATAATTTCCAAATGGTTTGAAAATGAAGCGTTGATTGGTCCACGTGAAACCAAATTAACGATTTTGAAATCACAGTTTCGATTCGATTTGATGGACTATTTTTTGTTTACCGCTAAAGGTACCTATACTGGGTCGAGTTGGAAAAATACAAACGTTTGAAATTTCAATGACTTAACAATCATGTTCCATGTGTAACTCTGCTTATACCTTAACTTATAGAATTTACATTTGGCACCATCTCCTACAAAAAAAAATAAAAATGTTTTTCATCCATCCGCTCATCTTCCGTCATATACGCATCTGTAAGCCAAAGAGTATAGCTATTTTCTGTACAAATGACTTTACCCACGTTTTAAAGTCTTCCTATACAACTCGGTAGTCAAAATATCTAAATCATTTGAAAATGTCAAAACTCGCTAAAAAGAATATCTAAACAGGTTGGTTCACTCAAAAATCAGGTAAACCAAAATTAGTTTACCAGTTTCATTTTCTCAAAAGGTATACAAAATAATCCACGTGTGAGATGAGAAATTATTGTGTGTGATCATGATAGAGTTGCTAAAATGGAGAAAAAAAAACATCATTAGTAAGTTTTCAAAAAATTTCTTATTTCCTTCAAAGTATTAGGAATAAAATTATTAATATATTTAATTTTTTTTAATTAATAATTCCATCTCGATGGATCACCATTAACCCTTTTAACGGATCAAAATGGTAGAGCCAATTCTTAAAACTGCAAATTACAAATGTCGTCCTCATCTTTTATACATTAATNTAAAATTATTAATATATTTAATTTTTTTTAATTAATAATTCCATCTCGATGGATCACCATTAACCCTTTTAACGGATCAAAATGGTAGAGCCAATTCTTAAAACTGCAAATTACAAATGTCGTCCTCATCTTTTATACATTAATCACTTCTATCCTCAATCTTTATTTCTTGACATTCATATCTTTAACCTTCTATATATTAACAGCTACCGTTTAACGGCAGCAGGAGATGGTGTGGGTGGATGGTCAATCGTGGGTTGGGATTGGGGTAGCCAAGTAGGAGGCTTTTGGTGTGCGTTGAACGCTTTGCTAAATCTTGAAGAGAAAATAATCATAACGAATAGAAAATTGGGATATATATAAGACAAGAAATTGGCCATCTCTATCTTTTATTTATTTTAAAGCTCAGATGCAATTTTGCCTTTCTATCGTTTACGACAATATTACACGAAACTGTTACTAAGGACGATGATTGCTAATTTTTAAAAAGTTCACGATAAAAATGTCAAGAAATAAAGGTTGAGGACTGGATTCACTTGTATGTAATAAGATCGGGCCCAATCTTATCAAGATTCAGGCCCGATTTTGATTTTTCCACAGAATTCAAAGACTCGCCTAATGTTAAAGAATCCTTTTAGGGTTCAAAATTACATCTCGAAAAGCTTGTATTCCCCCCTTACGCTCTTGCTCTCATCATATCTTTAAGGTAAGGAAAAACTCAAAATGTTTTTCTTTTATTTGAAATTATTTCTGTAGCAAAGTATCAAAAATAAGCACAAATTTTAATTTAATTTGTTCTTGATTGGTTTCTGTCTTTCATAATTCCATTTCTTTGAAATCTATAATGAGCGCAATTCTATCTGTTTAAGTAAATGAAAATGAAATGGTAATTAAATTAATATAAGTTTAGTGTTGAACTTGTGCTGTTTTCTGAATGCAAAACTTGAGCTTTGAAAATGTGATTTCAGGTTAATATTGATTGGAACCTAATCTGAGTTTCAGTTTATGATTTTTAAAAATAGCTTGATTTAGATCCATAACCTAAATTGCACAAATTCTTGACAGCTCGGGGTTTCAAATTTACTGGGATTTTAGCAATCCTTCTATCTTATATTGTCTTCAATTTAAAATTACATTTGAGGTTTTGAAAAAAAAAATTGAAACTATGGCATAAAAAGAGAGAAAATTGTTGTTTATAATTTAAATGAACTGATTCCTTTATGCCATAAAAAAGTATTAATTATGCCACAAAAAGAGAAAAAACTGTTGTTTTTATAATTCTAATTCATCATTTTGCTATGATAATCTTTGATATTCTATTTTTTAACATTTTATTTGGTGGGTGTCAGTGCATTGAATGATATAGTATGGCTGAGATAAAGTCATCCGGAAGACCTATTGATCAATTACTGGAGAAAGTCCTTTGCATGAATATACTCTCTTCTGATTACTTTCGGGACCTGTTGAGATTGAAAACTTATCATGAAGTGATAGATGAGATTTACGTAACCGTCACCCATGTGGAGCCATGGATGACCGGCAACTGTCGAGGTCCTTCGACGGCATTCTGCCTTCTTTACAAGTTCTTTACCATGAAACTCACTGTCAAGCAAATGCATGGGCTACTGAAGCACCCAGATTCTCCTTACATTAGAGCAGTAAGTACACCATATTTGTTTATTTTATTTTGGGGTCCAATGAACTGTACGGTACTGAATTACATGGATGATAAACTATAACTTTAGATGGTCTTCAATGATGAGAAATCAGTGACTAATTGATGTTGTGGGGAACACATCTGATGCTTGGTCAAGTTCCCTTGTGCTTCTGACGGTCACATTTTTGAGATTTTGAGGCTGGACATATTATGAGCAGAAATCAATATTATTGTTATGATATAGAGAACATAGCTTTTTCATGTATAAGAAATGCCTGAAAACCTCATAATTTGGTTAAAAACCAATACTGTCGAGCTGTTATGCTCCTACATGGTAAAATTTTTGAGCAACTTAAATGGTCGGCTAGTGGGGATACAGGTAGGTCAGGCGAAAGAAAACTTGAGGGGTATTTTCATGCCCTGGTGTCATGTAATTTTCAGTTCTTCAAACCAGCTTCTTGAAGATGCAACTGAGGAAATGATGCCATTGCTATGGTATTTCTATTTCCTGGATGTGAGTAATTTGTACTTTCTAATGCCATGATAGTTATCAGAATATAACAGAAGTCAGTTGAAAAACTCATTATGAGCCTATATAATTAGGAAAGAGAAAAAAACAAACGCAGACATTGGGAAGAAACGTGTATGCTCCTTACAAGAATTGAATGTGCTAAATGGTGGAGAATCTGATTGACTTTTCGACTCATGAATAACCACCCACTCCCATCTCAAGACAAGAAGCCAGACAGCCTACTGGACTGCTTTGACCATTTTAAAAGGTCAATGCCATGCTGGAAAAATGACCTTCAAGATTCAAATATACTGCAAAACATGGAAACTGGTTTGACTCTACACAAATGCCAACATTCCAAAGACTTTCTCCCAGATCCCAACTCAAAAAGAAAGTACGTAGTTCAATAACCAAGTTCACTGCTTTCATCCCATAAAGCTGCATAGTAGCCAATTTTGGGGTTGCTTTATGATAATGAAACCAACCTGCAAAAAAGATTAATGCTGCAAAGACCAATGCACCGATTGTGGTACAATAAAGTTATAATAGATATTCCAAATGCTTGCCAAATCTGAAAAAATCCAGAGGATATTTGTATTCCTCAGAAACCCATCATTTAATATTTATTGGCCCACTATTGGCATTATAATTTGCATAAATGGAACTTCATTATTGCCAGGTAAAGGACTGCACTGAGTTGTGTATACTGTTGTATTCAACTTGAATGAAATAAAAATGACAAGATAGCTTTAATATTGGAAGTACAACTATCGGTACTAATGAATTAAGATTATGGATCTACCACTTAGTAATTGTTGCAACTTGCAAGTTGTGTGATGACTCCTTAAACTGATCTTTTACCTGTTGGATATGTGTTTTTGGCATTGGTTCTAGCTTTTTTGAAAAATAAAAGAGTCATAAAAGATAAAGTTGTAACATATGACATTTTATTTTACAGCCTTGATTTGTCTCACTTTTATCTTGTCATGATCATATTAGGGCTTCATAGTATCATTCTTCAAGTAAGTATTTAGAAATATGTTTTTTTGGTAGTAAGAAAATATGGAGCTAATTTATTCCTCATTTTGATAGTATGGCCAATTTTTTGATGGTGTGAGCCTTTAATTTGGGGCTAATGATCGCAATTACTTTTGCAGATTGGATTTCTCTACTTAAGATATGTTGCAGATCCAAAGACATTATGGAGTTGGTACGAGTTGTACTTGAAAGATGACGAGGTATGAAAAAGGTGCACTGTCTGCTTCCTTCTTCTCAACTATTGTCATAGGTGCACTGTCTGCTTCCTTCTTCTCTTTCCCGCTAACCAGTGTTACTTTTGTTCTCTCGGTGATAATTCCATGCAAATGTATATGTTCTCATTTAAGATAGGGCGTCATGATATGTTGTTTTGCATCTATGACAAGTCAATTAAATTTCCTCTTTCTGGATGACCGAGTAATATGCATCATAGGAGTCTTTTCTTGATGCAGTATGGGTGTCTGTTATTGAGAATGTGACTTCTCTCTTGGTAACGTGTGATAGAGCTCTTATGTAACTTGCTGAGCTTCTGTTTTGCATACATGATGCTCAGGATGAAAGTAGTTTATAATTCATTAGTGGTACATCTGTATGATTCTTTTGTCAATCTGCTTGTGTGATAAGCCACACCTTTGCGAAAATCTTGTAATATATATGTTACAATGGGAGTTGAGACTTTTTGGGTTGAAATGGCGTTCGAGGACCTAATGCTTTGAGATGCTTGTCTTAGGAAATATTTCTTGTTATCTTTAACAAATCTTCCTGAGTTGTATTGGGGCATCCTCAAGTGCTGCACTGGTGGAAGCCCTGATCATATCTTGGATTTTGTTTCTTTACCTGCTAAATCTTATTCTTAAGTCTTTAACTTTAGAAATGCTAATGTAGAAAGCTTATCCTTGTGAGCACTATATACTATTGTAGGAATTCTCTCCTGGTTCTAATGGCCGAATGACCACGATGGGTGTTTATGTGCGCGACTTGCTTCTTGGACAGGTAAGGTGCTACATATTGCCTTTGATTGTTGGCCATATCAAACTGCTTGTGTTTTCTCCAAGTTTATCCATTTTTCTAATCCTCTTGGCAGAATGTAATGACATTTAGTCTGTAATATTTCACGTAATAAACTTTATGTTTGGTATGGTGTCACTTTCAATTGGTGTATAGTCTATTTCTGATCTTTTTAGTATCAATTCCATTGTGGATTGGTAGTATTACAATGATTTCTGCTATGGTTATCGTAGAGACACTTATCTTTTAATTGAATCTATATATCTTTCCTTTTAACTCGATCACTTTCCTGTAATTCATTCTAATTCTATGCAGACTTATTATGCCAGCACATTTATTAGAAATTTAATGTATTCAGTTAAAACAATGGCACTATTTTTAGGGATAAACCCGTGATCTTTCAATTTTACTTATTGAAGAAGCAATTAACATAATTATCCCCCCGTTTTTATTCAAAATGAAACCCATAGTCTCGAGGACATCGGAATCTCAAATGAGATAGAATAAAAGACATTACCCAGGACACACTCACAACTTCCAGGTAGCACATAACAGAATTAAAAAAAATAAAAAAATAACTGGACCAGTGTACAGAATTAGGAAATCTTTTAAACTTATTATTCTCGTGCTCGGGTGTTTAGGACATAATCTTTGTATATGCTTATTCATTTTAGATCATTTTTGACGTATATAAGAATTAGGTTGAAAGTGGTCCAGGTATCTTTGAGCCTGCATTACTAATTGGAGACTGTCAGCTGCATTATAATTGATGTTTTGTATTAGTAACATCTCGTGAATGGAGTATGGAACATTTTACCAATTCTATACATACTATTCTAGTCTCTGTTTGGTGTAGCTAAAATAAAAATCAGATTTTTTGTAAATTTTGATAAAAGTTGAAGAAATGTGTGGTTGAAATATTGTGGGTCCATGAAATGTGTGGTTAAAATTAATTATTGAGTTCGACTTAAATTTTTATCAAAATATTAATCCATACCAAACAATGGCCTAATGTAGCACAATTTCTATGCTGCCATCAGACAATCTGCTTCTTGATTTTGAACTTCCCCTCAAGGTTTCAAATTCTTTGGTACTTTGATTCTACACAGCTGTTTAAAACTGGAAAATGAAACTGATGGAGAATGAAACAAAGGGAATTAGAGAGAAGGCCAAGGGAGGAGGGAAGTAGAGAGAAGAAAAGGGAAGGAGGAGAAGAAAGAGAAAATCAGAAAGGAGTTAAGAAGAATTCAGGTGGAAAATTATATAATTTAGATCCATTATCAATAATAGTCTTGTACAAATTGAAATAAGTTCCCTTTTATATAGGGTAAAGAATTTAAACTCAAAAGGAACTTCTACTAGCTACATCCTATTCGAACTATCAAAGCTAATCTAATCTAATCTTAACTTATTTAAGCAAAATTCTAGTTTAAATCAAACGCTATATTTAATCCTGTTTCTCCTAGAATCCCCATCGGACACCTGCCCATAATATGTATTTTTTTCAATTTTTGATGTTTCTGTAGTTCTCTCGCTATTGAAAACTCTTCACCTAAACTGCTTTTTGTGTACGGGAGGTGATGAGCAGAGTTCATTATGATGTTTAGGAGCCATTTATTAGGGGGTTCAGGGATGAGCTTGTTTCTGTTACTGGATAGAATGCCCTATAATGACCTGCCTATCATTGTGGTTTATAGATTAGATTACTGATAGGGTATAATATTATTATTACAAATACTAAAGAATATTCCAATTATTAGATGCATTTATGTTTTCATGCCTTTATCTTCTGCACTTTCGTACAACTCAGAAATTTGTTTCTGCCTGCAGTATTACTTCGATACTCTTTTTCCCCGCATCCCAGTTCCTGTAATGCGAACTATTGTAGCCAATCTTGAAAATATGAAGCTACCTACTAAACATTGTGGTGTTACCGGTGAGACTACCCGTGGATCCGAGGAAACTGCCCGGAGGCCACCTTCTGTCAAAGCTGCTCTTTCCGTTTCCTTCGGTCAACGTGCTCCTCATCGTGCGACAACTAGGGATTCATCTCCTGTTCGCCGTACAATGCCACCATCTTCTTATGATAGGGATGGTGATTCAAGACGGTCCCCAATACGTAGGAGCCAGAGCCGTGATTTATCTGATCGAGAATATTCAGACAGGGATAGAGGCAGAGAAAGAGGGGACAGGGAAAGGGAAAGGGAAAGGGAAAGGGATAGGGATTACTCCCGACACCATGGCAGGGACGGATATAGAGACCAGGAAATGGGGAGAGATCAAGAACGTGGAAGAGAGAGAGATCGGGGGTATGATTATGATAGAAGGTCCAGAGATAGCTATAGAAGGGATTATGAGAGGAGCAGTCGCAATGGTGATCGCTACTCCAGAGAAGGTAGTTCTCGCCGGAGTCGAAGCCGCAGCAGAAGCAGGAGTCAAAGCATGCACGAAAGGAGTCGTCTGAGTCCTGCCAGAGATGTAAGCAAAGAAAAGATATCTGCATCCAGTAATTTGGCGAAGCTTAAAGATCTATATGGTGACCTGAGCAACCAAACAGATGACAAAGGCAGTGGACCTAAGAGGCCTAGTGGCACTGAGGAAGTGATTAGACTTGGTGGTTCCACTTGGAGGTAATCTTTTTCAATAATTCGAAATTGAGCAGGGGACAAAATAGTTTTTTGGATATTCGAGTACATCTTGTATCTGATATAGACAATATCCTTTTCTGCTCATTTTTCGAAGCCGGATATCCATGTGAACATCATTTATGCTCACACCTTAGGCGAGTGAGGAGATGCATGTATAATAGTAGACAATTTGTATGGTATTTCATTAGATTAATTGCAATTTTTATTTTTATTTTTAGTTGTGTAACTTGACATTGAACAACTGAAAAAGTATTGAAACCAGATAGTTATGCTGCTACTAGTAGTTGAACCGCATCTTAAGTTATTGAAGATGCTTCTAGCCTGAGGAGGTTGCATGTTTTCTTTGACGATGGGGCTTCCTTGGTGAGGTTGCCTTCAAGTATAACTTGTTGATTTAAGGTGTAGTGATTTGTTTTGTCAATGGTACGACACACTTGTACTAAGTTCTTACATTCTTAATCGCGTCGTGGGCT
>CAIGRQ010215538.1:0-12558 GCA_903798375.1 Fraxinus sp. D2006-0159 | reverse complement strand
AGTGCTTGTTTGGTAGTGCTTATAAGTTGTATGTCCTACAAAATGTGTCGATAATAAGTGGGTAGTAATTTGTGGATCCTACAAAATGTGTGGATGAAAAGTATGTTTGACTGCTTGAGTTATAATTTAAGCTTTGTCAAACATGCTCTAAGTCAACACGTTTCTAGTACCTTATAATACTTGAACAGCAAAGGATACTCGTGGATAAAAGATCCAGTAACAGTTTGAACATGCTATCGATTTATCTGTCATTCGTATCTAATGAAGAAATTGAATTTTTGAATAATCATAGGAGTCAAAATTGAATTGCACAGAAAATATCTAAAATTAATCACAACACATGGGAATCTGGATAATGTAATGTAAAATTTAACTTCTGATACGAGTACTTACCTCGAGCAGTTCCCTGATTCAATGTGTTTCCTAGAAACAAAATTTTCTTCATGATTTCTTTCAGTTTGAGAGATTGCCGCACCTAATGTGCAAGGGAGAAATAAATTATTTCCAGAAATAGTAAAAAGTACGAAAATTCATTAGCATTTCTGATGTACCTCTTCACAAGCAGAGTTTACAGTGTTTAAGCTTTTTTTGAAATCCGAAACCTGAGAAAAAAGCCAAACTTAGATACCCGAGGGGAACATATTGCTATTTAAAAAGACCCATCATGTCTAAAAAACCTGAATGTTGAATTGAATCTTGAATAAGAAAACCCTCAATTTAGATTCCACTCGAGGCACCTTCATCAGCTCCAGGAAGAACTAAAAGATGGAAGGAGAAGTAAGAACATGTAACAATGTTTAAAATAATAAAAACGTTGTTCACTTAAAGAAGAGGAAAACAACATGCAAGAATCAAAATCTGTGGATCATCTCCCCTAATTTTGCCGTCAAGAAATCCTCATTACTGCTTTAAAAAATTTAGTGGAAATTTCTAGCAAATAGAATATGCTTCTCCAAAAACTCAGAAGGTATATTTCTCAGACAATGTTAGGTAGGAAATATGAATACATATTTAGGAAGTACTTAATACACAATATAATGCAAAATATATGTGTCAAGTATGCGTAATTTTCTGGAAAGTCAGATACTAAATACACCTAAATCTAATTTGCACTAAGCAATGCTTATTTTACATGGTTCACATATAAAATTTTATTCAAATTCAGGCTCGTTTTATGCATTTTGAGAGGCCAATACATCAGCCAACATCCACGAATAGAATCTACTTGAAAAAATCTACTGAAAATGCATTAATCAGGCTGATCCCATTTTTGTTGATACCCAAGTCTTGCCTCTTCGATTTTATCTTTCTCACAGCAAGTGTTTGTATTATGTAACATACCTCGGTGTCGTTCAGTGCAATAATGATCTTAAGATAGAAGCGAAACACATCGGAACATTGTCGACTAATCAGCAAAAAATTCCTAATTTCTTATGGAACACCTAGTCTCCAATCTTATCACAGCTCTAGGAATACACTTGTTGACTACGGTCATATAGTATGATTCACCAGCAAATCTTATAATGCTTAAGGGTTAATGAAAATCAGTTACTTCCCAAGTTCCCATTGTCGACCAAAATAACAATACCAAAATGTTTTAAACGTCAGCCTGGAAAACCAAGCTTCATATCTCTAACATAGAGTAAATATCTAATTGGATTGCTTGAATCAAAATATTACCAAGAAACTCATAAGCCTACTGTGTTTAGGGGAAACCTGCTCTACATGAAAATGGAGAAGTGCACTTTAGGCTTGATATACTTGAAGGTAAATTATGTTAAAGATTGACTTACTAGATTCCTAAGCTAGACACCATCTTTCTCCTTGGAGTAATAAGAATGTGACCTTAATTTTTCAGCCAAAAAATAGTCTCTCTCATCTACCATTTCCTGCACCCCATTTTAGCAAGTCAAGATACTGTAGAATTGCTCCAAAAGAGGCACAGGAACATTTAGAAAGATTAAATAAAGGAATTAAAGTGAGCAATTCTTGTGCATGCTCACCTATCAACACTATATTTTAAATGACCAGAAAAAAATTCAAAACAATTGCCTCAATTTGGAACGATTCTTTATTTCCTAACAGAATTTCTATTCTTTCCTCCATTTCCTCCCTCACCTAGTAATATAACAAACTCTCCAGCCTCTCAACTGTGACTTCATAAAATTCAAGTTCTCGACCCAGCATTCATCCAGTTATCTTTAATAAACATCACTAACTGTGATAATGGCAATGTCTACAAAAAATAATGACAATAAGCAGGAAACCTCATGGTTAGAAACAAGCTTTCCATGTCTCACCAATTCTTTTTCTTTTTGTGGTTTTCCACCTAATAAAAATTCTCAATGGCCTAGGTCAACCAGACTCAAAAACATTTTCAACCAGCAATAGATGAACATCCATATAAACCTTGATTAGCTTCATCTCTGGTCAAAAGCACTGAGATTTCCTATTCAACCAGCTTAACCACCTTCAATGAAAGACAATTCATTGGCAAACAACATAACTTCGATCTATTTTAGTTCCATCAAATGAGAAGAACCTTTATCCTCTCACATGCTCTTCAATCTATTCCGTTAAATAACAGCACTTTATGTGAAATAAATAATCATATCACATTTCATCCAAGAGCCTAAAATGACTTCCAATAAAGGACTATGATTCAGCCAACATACGAAAATCAGGGCATGTAACAGGACTTGTTTGGCAGCAAACAGTCCAAATGCATGTGCTGTGGGAAAAGTGACATTTCTCCAAAGGCATAAACCTTGAAGATTCAGGCCACGCTTGCATGAGAAAAGCTAGTTTTTTGCAGCTTCTAATCTCGCGCTCACCAGCTGATGTCCTGGTAAAAGGCTTTTATCCTATGTTGGAACAACACAATTATAACATGAAATCCTGATAAGAAACCATGTTATAAGAAGTTTGCTAAATATTCTAAGGAATGCTTGTTGTCGTGTCCGATATTTTGGATACTGTTCGGAATCAAAGATCAGAATTTTGACTGGAGAAGAGGGAAGGCCATGTGGGAATGTTGATGCGATTTGATGCATTGGGAAAGATAAAAATGTGTTAGTATGTTTAGAACCAAGTTACAATTGTCCGTTTATCATAGACCACGTATATTTCATGGCTTTCTCTGTGGTTTATGTCTTGGAATGCTTTTAGTGGGTTTGGGATGCAGGATCTCTGTGCATATTTGGGTACTATGGAAAAGAAAGCGATGGATGAGTTCTCCATGGTATTGAGAATATAGTTCATGTATTCAATGAAATTTTTAGAATTCATTTTGTTGTATCTTAAGTCTCGATTTCTATTATGATTTATTGATTGTTGGATAGGAATCTAAACTGTATATAGCTGAATTGTTGCAAATGTGTGTGGATTTTTACCTCCATGGTGCACAAGCGATGGAATTTTCATGCATCAAAAATCCAAAAAGAGTAGGAACTGAATACATAGGTATAAAGATATCAATGCAGTGCTAGCTACAGAATCTAAAGAACTTTCGTATCTCAGTAGATGAAAAAACAATGTCTAAACAGCTTTTCAAGTATTTCCAGAAATCAATAAAAAAACAGTTCTTATACCCATGTCAATAATGTCCCTTCATAGTGGAGAAGGAATGTGATCTCCAATCTAGGTTTACAACTACATCTTATTGTTAAAATACATTAAAATCATCAACACGTGATGAAAAAATGATTAGCTTCAATGAGTAAAATCGCTGAATGCATTCATATCCCAAAAGAACAAATATCATCAACGAAATAACATGAATTATGATTCAGTTCACAGACCTGTTCGCACTTCCCCAATTTCTCCTTGTCACCTGTGTATCCCTAAATAATTCATAATGAGGGAAATCAATCAGAAGGGACTTTTTTGCTCCTTGGGAAAATGATAGACTGCAAAATCTCTGAGCAAATGAAGCTTCACCTTTAGAAGTTCCATCTCATCTTTTGTAGGACAGAATTTTATGAGATTTTCTACTTGATCAGCATCTAAAATTGATTCATCCATTGCAAGTGCTGCAGCCTATCGACATAGAGCATCAAATGCTGTCATTTGAATATAAAGGGAACAAGCAAGAATGTAGAAGATTAAATAAAGCTTAGATGGCATAACAATTTCACCTATAGATTCTTGGTGTAAAAAATCTTCATTGAAGACTAGAAAAAGATTTGATGCAGCAGCACAGGCTTACTAAAACTGATCTGGCATAATAAAACCATTCGGTTTCTGTTGGAAAACACGGTGCTAGAACTGATTTCCTTTCTTTATATTTGATTATTTTCTAATTTAGTTTAGTCGTAGCTGTTAGAAGTATTTTATCCTTGATTGTAGAAATATAATTAGCTAGGATCCTTGTTTAAATAAGCTGGTCATCTCTCACGTTATATATATTACTGTGCCTATATTCAGAAAATTAATGTGAATAAAGTTCCAATTCTGAAAACCTTAAGTTACACTGTTTGTTCTCTTAATGACATCTGATTATGGAAGATCTGTAGCTTAACTCTTATGTTCCTTCGAAGGAATATGGGCCCAGCATGCAGTTCATCAAGGGTGCCGTCATCTTTTTTCCCATTTATGGAAACAAGCTTTCCATCCTGTATAAGTACTCTGACATCATCACTGTAACAACTATTCAGCTTATATATCACAAGCATATCTGACTTTTAGCTCTCTTGGTGTCTTCTATTATTCTCTTATCAACTTTTGCTTGTTTCTCTTGGTCTTTCATCGTTAATTTTGCATGTAACCTTCTTGCTTTCTTTGCTTAGGAATTAAAATTGAGTGTCCAATCAACATTCCCATTTCATATGTGCATATATGACAATTTTAAAAAGAGGATGCATCAAGAATTAAACAAATGTACAGCATAAATAAAATCTCATAGGAAAAATTGTAAGGTGTCCGCTTAGTTAATGAGTGAGGATCGGGAGGAGAAGATTAGTCATATTAAACAAACAAGAAAAAGTACTCTCGGAAGCATATCAAAGGTGCTCAACTTCGTCAATGGAAAGAACAAAAATTTGAACCAGCAGATCAACACAGTAAAAAGTCGCAAGCAAATATGCACCTGTCTCTTACCATCATGTCAGGAAGTGGCATTTTCACCTTTGTGAGCATAATTTCGGTGTTGTTAGCCCTCCTTAGGTCAACCTACCACAAGAGTATGTAGAGTTACAAATGGAAGCCAAGTGCAAGCTAAGTTCCTAAAGCAAACTTCAGAAAGATTCACAAGAAAAAAATCTTAGAACATCCAAATGTTGATTGCTGACTTGAAAAAAGAAAGGCAGAAAACGTACTTTTTGGTGAACCAAACAACATAAAGGGTGCAGAAGACTACAAACTCTTATGTGTCATCAGACTGTTCTGTCGCAGGGGTCTCAGAAGAATTGGAACAACCAAAAGGTGATTTTCTAGTGATAGAAAAAAATCTTATCATACCCATCACACAATCTACACTCTCTCTATCTTCTGCAATATTAGTACTTCTATCAACAACTGAATCCCACACATTTTCCGTTTGTGTCACCGTGGAGAATAGGAGATGTGTTCACAAGCCCTGATATCCTCTTCTCAGTCATGAGTTCTATTATGCTAATTTGAAAGGTGTAGACTTTTACATATATCATTCAAAAAAAGAATACGATTCTATTGTTTCATCACTCTACTATCAAAAGAAAAGCATCATCATTACCATATTACCATAAGTACAAGTATCATCATTCATTATAAGGTCTCTAAGAGTCTGTTCAATTAGCAGAAAATGGACTCTTGAGAACTTAAACAGAAATTCAAACTCCCAGGAGTTCTGAACACCAATAATATGACTTGGTTTTTTTTTTCTTTTTTCCATCATTAAAAATTGCTTTGAAAATGTCATATTCAATTTAAGGTGATATCAAGCTATTTGAGTTATGGTTGATTATTAATATTAAAAAACTCAACGAAGCATAGGGGACACGTGCATTTGTAGTGGCTATGGGGATTTTATCAATTCCTATTGACTCACAGTTTATTTGATTACTGAGATTTTAAAACTCATATATACACATCTTTCCGTGATAACTAAGATTTTATGAAATTCTGATGCAATTTTTACCGACTGGCCAAAATTGAAAATAAGAGAGAACAGTTCCTACATCAAGAATTGAATTATATCACATTACCAGATGAACTATGTCAGATTTAGATCCAACAGATTTCCGACGCTCTCCTGACTTGCCTCCTGTGTTGTTGGATTTTGGGACTGTGGCAGAGAAAAGAGTCTCAAGTTCTGACACATCAAATTCTGGAGCACTAAAATTAAAGAGAAAGACATCAGTAATTTAAGAGAATCAAGAAGCTCAGAGAGAGAACTCAAATTCAATGCAAAAATATAGCACCTATAAGGATCTTGTATTCTTTTTTCTGAAAGAAGTATTTACTCAAAGAGCAAGAAATGACAGACTAATTACTTAAAGAAGGGGAAGCCTCATCTAATTTACTGGATACCATAGGAGTTGAGCGAAGAGAATAATGAAAAAGACAGACAGTCCTGTAATCTAATTCAGAAAATTAAATCGGACTAGAAAGGGCAGTACATTAGAGGATCTCCATGACTCTGCAGTTCTGCCCACAAGCTTCCTTGTAATGCCCTAGTCACTTTGCTCCAATGCAGTGGCTTTAAGGTAGATCTTCGAGGTGCTGTTGCAATCGACATCCCTGGAAAACGTGAGAGCCCACGTCCTCCCCCAGCCGGTGGTGGTGGCCCTCTCCCAGGTCCTTTCGAACCTAATGGTGGAGGTGGGGGAGGTGCACCACCTGGAGGTCCTGGAGGAGCAGGAGGGCCTGGTATTCGACCTCCAGGAGGGGGTGGTGGAGGGGGTGCACCTCCTGGAGGTGCAGGAGGGCCTGGTACGCGACCACCAGGAGGGGGTGGTGGAGGGGGTGCTCTATGCACAGGTGGAGCGGGTGGTATGCCAACAACTGTAGGAGGTGGTGGCGGTGCTAGGGCCCCACGCATAGGAGGTAGAGCGGGTGCTCCAGGGGGAGATCCATGAGGAGGAGGTGGAGCTCTAGGTGGAGGAGGGGGTGCTCCACGCACTGGAGGTGGGGGAAGAGGTGATGCTCTAGTGAATGGAGGTGGAGGTGGAGGTGGAGGTGGAGGTGGAGGTGGAGGTGCACCACAAGGAGACGGTGCCAGTTGCAATGGAGTGCCATGCAAAGGTGGTGGTGGGGGTGGGTGGGGTGGGGATTTACCACACAGAGCAAGTGGGGACGTGGAAGGTATTCCAACACCCGATCGTTGAGACGAAGATACATGAGTAACTGGAGGAGGTGGTGGTGGTGGTGGTGGTGGAGGAGGAGGAGGTAGTCGTGAACTCAATACTGCTGAAGGTGGATGCAGAGAAGTACCAACAGACCAAGGAGGTGGAGGAGGCAACACTCTACTAGTATTGTGCACACTAGAATAGGTGGAATGTGGGGGTGAAGGGGGAGGAGGTGGGGGATAAGTTTCCTGTGGAGTTGCTCTTAAGCCTGCATTTATGGAACGCACTGGTGGAGGTGGAGGTGGAGGTGGAGGTGGAGGTGGAGGTGGAGGTGGGGGTGGCAAACTAGAAACAGGTGCAATACTCGTAGATGAAACTCGTGGAGGTGGAGGCGGAGGCGGAGGTGGAGGCGGGGGTGGGGGTGGTAAAGTAGAAACAGGTGCAATATTCATAGATGAAACTCGTGGAGGCAGAGGCGGAGGCGGAGGTGGAGGTGGTGGGGGTGAAGTAAAAAGTGCATGATTAGATGACAAGTTTAGAGGTAGGGGAGGTGGCGGTGGTGGTGGTGGTGGTGGTGGTGGAGGAGGAGGAGTGTACAGGCCATGCTCTCCTGCCTGTATAATTGGCGTAGGAGCTGGATTATGTTCCTGGGCAACAGATTTCACTTTTGGTGGTGAAACCAGAGTTGAGGAAGAAGGCTCTTGAGCTGGTGACGAATCTAATAATGATGGACAAGATGAATGTTTCCCATGACCTGATGCCTGAGTTCTGTTTGCTGTAACTACAGCTTCCGAAGATGCATTAACAGATTTTGATTTTCCCCCAGGTGTGGAATCCTTGCCAGGAGTTAGTGCAGCTGGAGCACTATTATGTCTTGATGGTGGATAGTATACATGCATTGAATTAGTGTAAGAACCTTTATTAGAAGGAATCCACCTAGATACTGCATTTGGCTTTGCCTGTCTTAAAAGTGTGCCCTGCGATTCTTGCTGTTTCGATTTCTTGGTACCAACTGCATCTGCAGCAGGTTTTGAACCAGAAGTCGATTGTTTCTTTTGGGCTATCTGCTTATTATTATCCCCGTCTAGCTTTTGTTCAGAAGCTTCCTTTTCTATCTTTTTCGTTGAAGAAGGCACTTCTTGACTTTGTTTATTATCCCCTTCTTCAGATTTGACAGGTGCACTAGCTTTTACAGCTTTGATTTCTGAATCACTTGCTACTTCAGAGATGACTACTCTAGAATCTACCTGGACATGCCCATTGTGCAAAACATCTGCTTTTGATATATTTTTAAATCCATCCATCTTGACATCGTGTTTGTAAATCCCCTCATCTGATGCACAATCTTGAAATGTATGATGATCCAAATCATCCTTCCAGACTAGATCGTGAGCATTTTCATCATCCTGAGCATTATCTTGAATTATACGAGTATTAGAATCTGACTTTCCATCCCGCCCATCAACCACGCTACTAAAGATCTCTTCTGCCTCAAAAAATTCATCAGGTGAAGTGGTTTCTGCTTCATTCCCATCTTCACTTACTGCTTCTGTGGTGATATTAGATGGACAAGAATCTGCATCTGAAAAAAGTACCTGATACAGATAGGAGCATGTTTTTTACTCCTAAAGCTTGGGAAAAGGAGAGACATAAAAATTTGCAAAACAATACCTTACCTCAGCTCTGAATTCCTTTGAAAATTGGTCCTTAGCGTCCCACAGAACATCAATTTCATCACGAGTCAGCATTAAAACATTTGACCTAATAAATGAAGTATGGAACATAACCCTAAACATTATTTCCTCCCTCACTAGATCTTCATCCAAATGGACGCACTCAAGAACAATATCTCCTTGAACACGGTGATGAATATCTAGTTTCACTAGCTCACACTCTTCCTGCAGTCACGTCATAAGAGTGCTTCAGAATTCAGTTGATTAATCCTATTCAGCACTTGTTTGGGAGGTGTTAAAATATAAACCTTTAGGTCAAACCTACTTTTTATCCACAAACACTACCCATTTATGTACCACTTATTTCTACCTGTTTATAATTTAAACCGATTATAAACACCTCCCAAACAAGCTTTTAGTCTCCAGTTTAAATACTATGGCATTACCTGCTGATAGAGACGGATATTTTTTTTCATTTTGGAAGTTGAAAACAGAAGCTTTGAGTTTCTACTGGATGTTCTGGACGAAGGATCCTGACCATAGATGCGAACTACTGGTCGGCATCCTCTTCCACCATCAAATAGAGGAAGAATTCTAAGTATTATACAGTCCAAAGCCAGAGGTGTATCTGATGGGAGCCAATCTGACCCAAGTTTTTTTCTAGAAATGTACTGAAGATATCTGAGCTGAGATGGCTGTGGATTCAAGGAAGACAGAAGATGAAGAAGTTCCCTAGGAGCTTGCTTGTATATCATTTCAAGAGTCTTCTGCTCACCCATGTACTGTTTCCTGTATAGAAGAAGGCCAGCAAGCATGAAGGCAAGGACAGGCCATCCTCCTGTTTCACAGTGCATCAAAAGCACATTCTGTTGGCCCTCAAGTGACAACCAGCTCTCACTGGATCGCAAGAAGTGGTTAATCATCTCCAATGGTAACAGCGGACAACCCTCATATTGCCGAGGGTAATCCATAACTGTCATATCATACTGAGATAATACATCTGATACTTGACTTCTCTTTTCCCCTTCTTTGAAGTTGAAAACCATAAAGGCAGCATCGGGGTAGTGGTCCTGTAGCTGCGCTACAATTCCATTCATGTATGTTCTGTACTCATCTTCATCCAGTACGGCAGTGGAGAAGCAGCAATCAAAAACTGCAAGTAAAAAAAAAATTAATAATCCACATAACCATATTTCATATTTCACATGTTTTATTAGCTTCCTGTAGTTACCCATGCAATGCTAAACCAAACAGAGACCATCCGCACTGTTTTCAAACCATACAATTTCAGATGCAAATGGAAAGCAAGTGCTAATGTTTTTATTTAATTGCAGTATATGAAGAACACATGACCGAGAAATCAGAGAACAAGTACTGACTGGGAAAATTAAGATAATGCATGTAAGAAGATCAGGACATCTATCCTCGTAAACTTTACTATATGTTGTTCCAGAATATCCAAAATTTAAGAGATTTAAGTTGATGAATATTCCAATATAATACAAATACCAAATTTT
The DNA here is from genome assembly GCA_903798375.1 of Fraxinus sp. D2006-0159. Taxonomy (NCBI): domain Eukaryota; kingdom Viridiplantae; phylum Streptophyta; class Magnoliopsida; order Lamiales; family Oleaceae; genus Fraxinus; species Fraxinus sp. D2006-0159. Next base: position 2,103 of record CAIGRQ010215538.1, on the reverse strand, counting down.
GATACTCCAGCTTCTAAATGGAGCTAAAACTTTTTGTACCACATAACATCATAACGGGCAATGAATTTCTACATCTATGACTTAACTTCATTGTACAAATACAGTAATGAGAGAAGCAAGTCTTTAACAATCTGAACTGCTGAAATTACCACAGGATATAACTCTTTTCACATCACAGAAAATATGGTAACAATGTCAAATTCCAGCCGGGGAAAACTTTAATGAAAGCTAATAATTTTAGTTGCATTGTGCACGATAAAGACCCAATGTAACTAGCCCAATTGAGGAGCAACAAAAAATAAAAAACAAAACTTGTGGAAGAATATTCATACTTGAAGATAATTAGCCAGAATTGCCCCTAATTTATCAAAATTTCAACGCTTTTTCACTATATAGCATCAAAATTCAAAAAAATTCCAAATGCCTAAGAAACATGAACACGAATGAACAACAGAGAGTAGGTTAACGTTATAGTACCATAGACCCTCTCGGAGATCTCAAGAAGCCGATCCGGGGGCTTCCGATAGAAGAAGCGTTTGAACAGCGCCATCTAGTGGCGCTGTTACACCCCCGATCGAATCCACAACCCCTTTTCCACTTCAATCTCTCTAAATCTCCCTCAAATTGACCTTACTAACTACCAGATCTCCACAATTCACCAATCACTATAACAATGCCACAATAATTACCAGCTATATTTCAAAAAAGGAACAATTCAATTCAATTCAATTAATTATTATAATCCGAGCTGGGAATTTTCACCCACAATTCAAAAATTATAAATTTGTGTACTTATAGTTACGTAGTCGAATGACGACGAGAAAAAAGATAGGAAGATCCTAGAAAGAGAAAGTTGAAGGAGTGACAGTATAGATCAAGGTGAAAAAAGGTGGATGGAGGTGAGTTTTGGCTTTTGATGGGAAAATGCAGGGAGTTAAATGTTTCGGCCACTGAACTTTATACTATGTCACGGCTTAGCCACTGAACTTCATTAATTGTTCCATTGGCCACTGAACTTTGTTCCGTCAAACTCCATCAATCACTGGATGAAAATCATTAATAGACATACCTACGTGGACGACGAAAAAATGAGCTGGCCAGTTAAATCTTTTCCAAGTGTATACGTGAATTTCCAAATCAGCCAAACACACTTTATCAATTAAGCAGCTCCAAACCCTAACCCCCGCACCCCCAAATCCATTTCATTTCACCTCATGGGAATTGAAAATCCCTGCAAATTGGGGGCAAAGTCTAAGAAGGTTATGCCGCCTCAAGAGAGCTGCGCATCTTCATCTGTTCTATCGATGGCTTTGATCCTTCAAAATTCATGTCCTTCCCTGTTACCAACTTTTCTGGAGTCGACCACAAGTGAGTATTTATCAAATCNCTGCGCATCTTCATCTGTTCTATCGATGGCTTTGATCCTTCAGAATTCATGTCCTTCCCCGTTACCAACTTTTCTGGAGTCGACCACAAGTGAGTATTTATCAAATCAATCTGTAGATTCTTTCCATACTAAAAACCTTCACAACAGAAAGGGTATACCAGATGAGCCGATTAATGATGTGGTCCCTAAACTTGTAAGCCGGAAAGGTAAAGGAATAGGTGATTACTGAAGATCTTGAAAGGTGCATACCGAATCAGGTTGAGTGCGATCCAATCCATATGGAGTCTTTTGTTGTTACTTTAGATAAAAATTGCAACATTTCTGATTTTGATGGAAAAGCCACTGTGTTGGATAATCATGATGAAACAAGTAGCGACCAAATTAAAGAATGCGTTGACACGGGTTTCAATGAGCCTGATGATGAAAATGGTTCTTTGCAAAATTCATTACCAAGACGAAATTACAGAAGTTGGACTTGACAAAAAAAAAGCTCTAATATTGTCTCTCCAGGCTGCAACAAGAAAATTCACTGCATTGTGGAAGAATCTAAAGTCTATACTAGTAAATGTTTAGCAGCAGGTGTGGTGATGGTTTTGCAGATTCATGTTAAGAAAATTACTTAGAAGTGATGTGCATTCCTGTAGAACGTATAATGGATGTAATGTGCATTTGTGTTAAGAAATTTAGTTCAATTGAAATGTCAAGATGTTCATGTC
>CAIGRQ010215529.1:0-10444 GCA_903798375.1 Fraxinus sp. D2006-0159 | reverse complement strand
AAATATGTTCAACTTTACTCATTTTTGAGAAATTATCATTCAATTTCATCTATTTTCGTCCACACTAGATTTCCTCCTAAAATTAGGCCGGGATGTTTTAATTAGAACCAAATTTCTCGAATAAAAACAAAAGCGGAACCGAAGGTTTTGGTCTGATTAAGAAAAAAAAAGAATTGAAATAAAAAATTGAGAATCGAATGGGTTCGGATCGATTCTTGGTTCTAGAACCAGAACCATGGATTTCCAAATATAATCGGTTTTTTATGTAATTTTTCAATTTTTACAATATATAAGCATGGATTTAAAAATAAAAAATCTATTTAGATAGTACTTTGTATAAAATTCTAAACTCTAAGAAATCAAAACCGAATTCCACTTTTTGGCCTATCGTCTCTCTAGATTTGATTAGAGTTTAGAAAATGTAAAGATAAAAAGTTAATAAAAGTTGTAGTTCCATAAAATATGTGATTAAAATTAATTATTAAGTTTATTGTGACCTTGTTTGAGTCTCATTATTAAAGAACTTATTTTCAATCACACATTCTTTTAATAAAATATTTTGTACGTAAATTCAAAATGTTACTTTACTTTTTAATCACATATTCTCCAAAAAATCACTATTACAAAACTCATTTTAAATAAAAACGGGGCTCAAACAAGGGATTATATTTTTATTTACTCATTTAACTAAACCTAACAAGAACTAAAAAATTTCCTTTATTTAGAGTTTTGCTTGAGCAATTCATAGAAACATTGTGACGTACATAAATAAATAATATATTGTATGAATAATTGCAGTAGTGGTCCCAAACCTTTGAATTTTTTTTTTTTTACAAATTTTACCATAACCTTCACTTTGTACCACCCATAGTTCCGAAGCTTTCATAAATTCATACCTAAGGTCCAAATGGATAGAAATCGTCCATTTGACTATTAGTTGACTAATAAATTTGATTTTGACCAAATTTAGACCATTTAAAATGGTAAAATGTTAACTTTGCATTTTATACATAAAATAAGTTAAGAAATTAAATTTAAAAAGTCAAAAAATGAAAAACGCATAAACTCACCCCACCCCCAATCAAAACCAGAACATCATACTGCCACCACCCACCACCACATCGACTCTCCTCAACCACTAGCCACCAACGACTCACACCGCCACCACAACTCCCCTTACCCGAACCAACCACCCAACCCAATTTACCTAATCCCATGGAGGGGGCTTCAATAGACCCCATTGTTGTTAGTAATTCAACGTAAGGGTAAATTTCACTAGGTTTTTTACATTGTCAAAAGCTTTCGATTTTTATACAACAATGGCAAAAGATAAGGTAATTTCTCATGTTCTATCATTAATTTTTTTTATTGAATCTCGAACTTTTTGCCATTTTTTGCTGCGAATTCGTGGTGGCTACATCTAGCCAAAGCTACGGTCGTTTTACTCAAAGTTTACATTGCTGTTTTGCTGAAAGTTACCGTAGTTTTGCTATGGCTATTTTTCTTTGGACGTGACAGGTGCGGAGATGAGTTTCTATTTTTAGGGAGAAAATAATAGCGTGGAAAGTGTGCTTTAAAGATTGTGCATGGATGGTATGGACGCGGTGGTAGCAGTGTGGGCCGGTGGTGGCCGATGGCTGAGAGGAGTTGTTGCGATGGCGGCGTGGTTTTTTGGTTTTGATTGGGGGGTGTATGCGTTTTCATTTTTTGAAATTTTTAACTTATTTTATGTATAAAATGCAAAATTATCGTTTTACCCTTTAAAAATAGTCTAAATTTGGTCCAAGTCAAATTTCTTGGTCAACTAACGTTCATTTTCATCAATTTGACTCTTAGGTGCGAATTTATGAAAGAATTGGGATTGTGGATGAAACAAAGTGAAAGTTAGGATAAAATTTACGAAAAGTTCAAAGATTTGAGACTGCTGCTGTAATTATCTTTAGCGTCAAAGGGAGACCAAAGTTTTTGTTGGATAGCGTGGGCATTTCTTAACCTCTGTTTTCCATCTGTTCTTCTTCCATCACAAAATGGAAGTTTAACATTTTGTTTTCTATTTTCTTTAAATCTCAGCCGTAAGTTGATTCTACCTTAGCAATTCATATTATTGTATCGAGTCTTCAAATTTTCCTTTCAAAATTAACAGTCAATTATTATTAGTGATTCAGGTTTACACAAGGAAAGTTATTGGAAAGAGGAATACGCTGTTGCACACAAAACGTCACCGTTTATATACGTTCCTTCTTTCTTACTTTAATCGGAGAAGTCATTCCATGTCAAACGATCACAATCTTTGACAATTACTCCACCAATCATCATCCGCCATATAGGAAGGGCTTCTAGAGAATTATTTTGACACTTCCCCATTGGCTGTTTTAATGTGGATAGGAAAAGGTTCCGTATAGTTTTCAAAGCATAGGAAAAAAAAAAAGGCTGCTATAACTCCTCTTCCCAAAGGACCATGTGCATGCTGGTGAAAAGTCTAAACTGCCCTTTAAATCCTAACTTTGCCTCTGCCAAAATAATTTATACAATTTGACATCATGGACAGGAATATTTTGGAGCCTGGACTAGGATTTAAACATCCCCATTTATAGTACGGGTCGAATCTTATTATTCCTACTCATATTTTTAAATAAGAGACAAAATAATAAAAATATTTATTTTTATTTCAAACCACCATAATTGAAAGATTCTATTAAAGCGGCTAGTTTTCAATATGTATATTTTTAAGTGCTTGATCATTCAGGAGCAAATGTTAAGTAATAATTTGATTTTGCATCAATTTATTCAAATTTAGGACAAATTAAAATTATGGGATCATTTTCTTCTACGTTTGCAGGAACCGTAAACAATCAAGTGACCAATCCAAACAAGTGGGTCGTGGAATTTTATTTTTTCTTTCATTTCTCAATTCTCATTTTTTTGGTTTTTATTTAATTATTGTTTTAAGTTTGATCATACAAAGTTACTATTTTGCCCCTTATAAAAATGGTTAGAATTTGGTCGAAGTTAAAATTTTTGGTCAACCAACGACGATTTGGATGGAATCCATTTATTTGGGCTTCAGTTGCAACATTTTGAAAAGTTTGGGATGACTATTACAACAAATGAAAGGTTAAACAAAAGTCTGCAACGTTTTGAAAGGATTGGGGTGCAACTACAATTATCCCTAAAACAATTAAGAAAAAATTTCATTCACGGTACCAAATCTTTCATTTTGTCTCAAACTTGACACAAACCTTTCATTTGCACCATACATAATACCAAACCTTTTAAAAATTCGCACATGGAGTTCAAGTGGATGAAAACCATCTATTTGACCGTTAGTTGACAAAAATAGTAGAAATTGACCAAATGTAATAGAGTAATGTTATTCATCCACTGTGAGTCTAAATGATAGGTGAAATGAAAGATAAAATTAAATAACTTATTTAATTTTACATATCATTTAATGTCACATTAACACCACCTAAACTGTATTTGTAACCCCAGTGGTGATAAATAACATTACTCAATGTAATAAGAGCAAAATATAAACTTTATAATTTAATATAAAATAATTATACAAATATAAAAGGATTTTCTTTTTCACAAACCCCTCAAGTATCTCTGAAAATCAGCCACCATCACCTACCGTTGACACCATCGACCAAACACATAAAATATTGTCTGATTTGAACACATACAACATGTTAAACCCCCTCTCCCTTTTAAATGGATCAAAAGCATATAACACATCCAAATTGAACAATCATCGACACCCATTCAACGCCGGCACCCACCTCAACACCATGATTATTTTCACCTTTTTTTTCCTTAATTTCAAGATCCTCGTCTTTCAAATGTCCATTCCCATTCTCAAAAGTTTTGGCCACGACATTATTTATTTCCTCAACAGCCACACTACCCCAAGTTGTAATACATTTGCACCAATTAATTCGAATGCAAAATTGTTATAAGATCCTGAGCCGGTTAAGTAATCACCCCAATTTTTAGCCGGTCTCAAATTGAGATCAAGATGCATGGAAATAGAGGTATCATCAGCCATTATAGCGGTCGGAGGCTTGGTACAGTGAATTGAAATTGAAGATGGGTAAGGTTTTGCGGGAAGAAAAATTACAGAAATTTCACCACCACCGACCACCACATGCGAACATGCCTTTAAGATCTTGAAGCATTTCTTCTCCTATTCATCATCGTCTGATTTTGCAAGCAAAAGTATACTGGCATTTGAAAAATGATGTTGACGCATAAAAAAAAAAAACAAAACAAAAACAAAAAACAAAACTCACAGTGTATGTTAGTGGTGGTGCCAACGATCATGTTGGTGTTGAGAGTGGTGGAGGCTAATTTTCAGGTGTGGGTGTGGGTGTGGGGTTGGTGAAGGAGGCAACATTTTAAATTTTTTATTATTTTAATTTTTCAATTATCTTATATTAAATTATAAAATTATTATTTTGTCCTTATTACATTTGGTCAAATTCTACTATTCCGGTCAACTAACGATCACCATCTATTTGGACTTCATATGCGGATTTTAAGATTTGATATCGTGGACGGTACAAATGAAAGATTTGGGTCAAGTTTGGGACAAAATGACAAAATAAAACTTTTGGTGCTATAACTGTAATTCTCCCAAAAATGAACTTCCTCTAATTTAAATTTGACGGCAATTGTGTCATTTCGTTGTAGAATTGGAATATAGGAGTGGTGAATATTATGAGGATTTCATTTAAAAGGCTTGGTCAAACCAAATATTAGTTTAAAAAGTCCCAACATCCATATTTTTTTAGCTAGAGGCCTAAAGATAAAAAAAAAATAGGAAATACAATTTGTAGAAAATTTTATGTTGAATATGAATATGGTATGGATATTAGTTTATTATCCAATTGAATATGAGGTATTAGTTGAAGGTACATGTAAATGAAAATATGTAGGGAATGATACAGAGAAAACAATGGTTATTCATGTTGCGAAAATAATTTCTTATATTGAATTGTATGATAAAGGACTGTACAAAATAGAGATTTTAGCTCTTGCCCCTATAATGTCTAAAACTCCAACTGTTCCGACCATTATTGATTGTGAAAACAATGTGAGTAGTTTGTATAGAAACTTATCTTTTTGTAACCCTTCGAATGAAGTTGTTGAAAATCAAGAAGAGTTTAGTGATGAAAGATGTTTATCACTAATAGAGGGGTGGATAAGAAATTGCAAATATGAACAGCGAGGACGAACATGTTTGAATGGACAACGATGGTTACCATGAAAATGGTGCTGGAATATTTGTAAATTGTAATGGTTTTGACGTAAGTGAAGATAGTCCCAAAGAGCAGATGGTGAAGATAATTCTCTTGTACCTGATGATAATGACGTGGAGTTATACATGGATGAACTCTGTAGTCGAAATGTAACGAATGATAATGATGTTGAATGTAGTCAAATTGCATCTACAAGTGTAAGTTCGTTCTATTATGGAACTCAGTAAGAATTCTAGAAAATAAAGATGTGCAAGTCAACCAGTTATTTTCATCAAAATATAATCTAATATCCAAATTGTAGTTGTTGGCTATGAAGTGTGACTTTGAATACCAAGTTAAGAAGTCAAATAAAAATACTTATACAATTGTTTGTATTGATGAAAATTGCAAATGGCACTTGCGAGCAACCAATATCGTAGAAAGTCCTATTTTAAAAGTTCAAAAGTAGATTCGTCCTCACTCTTGCTTCATGAGCGTTCGCCGTAGAGACCATAGGCATGCTTCATATATGATTATTAGAAACCACATCGCTCTTAAGTATCAAGATGTCAATCGAGTTTACAGAACAATGGACATAATTAATGACATTCGCCAAGAGTTTGGCATAACCGTAAGCTATACTAAAGCATATATGGCTAAACTTGTGGACTGATCCATGGAAAATCATGTGAGAGTTATATGAAATCGACAGCATATTGTCATGTTCTAAAGACGCAAAATTCTAGTATGTTGACATTCATTCATACTACTGATGATCGGCGTTTCTTCAAGTATTTTTTATGGCCTTGGGACCATGTATACATGGATTCCTCAACTCAATACGAAGGGTAATTTCTGTAGATAGTACATTCTTGACATCGAGAATGAAATGAAATCTACTTGTAGCAACTTTTCATGATGCAACCTCTTGCATGGGAAGTAGTTGATTCTGAGAATGATGAATCCTATACTTGGTTCTTTCAAAAGTTGCGGTTAATAAAAGGTGATACAGGCGAGCTTGTGATTACGACTTCTATGTCATTACGAAAATCAGTGAAGCATCAGTACAATTTTTGTATTGGAACGATATCTATATCGTTTTGTGCCTCAGGAACAATTTCAATAGCGTTATTAGAATGAGTACATTTTTGTACTAGAACGACATTTGTTTTAATTATGTGTTACGGGAACAAATTGTATATTGTTACGTGAATATGTACCATGTCAACAATCTGGACATGTACAATATATAAACTTGAAAGTTATAAAAGGTCGGGAAAATATGTAAATTTCAATTATATTAATTATATTCAATATCCATAATCATTACAGTTACAAACTCACTAACTAGTAGCAAGGAAACATCATGAGAATATAAACTACTCTTTCAAAAAGAATAATGTAACTGCACAATGTTATCGAAGTCCCATGCCAAAAACTCTGCAGCTAATTTCTTCTGCCATATTGGTACATAATCCAATCGAATTGCATTTATATACATATTTACTTGCAGAAATTCTATGTATTTTAGTATGAATATCCCGCAGTTAGATCTACAAAATAATTGTGCGGTTATTGTATTAATTATCAACAGTTAAAATATTATAGTATTACCAATTATGAAATTAGTCAATCTTACACATTTATTTGTTGGGAAACATCTTTCGCATTCACAAGTTCGAACTTCTCTGTGCAATATTTGTCTTCACTTATGACATAAAATTTTATCAGCAACAGAATAACCTTTTGTAGAAGCATAATGTAAGCTTTCAACGATATCCTACGAATGTGACCTTTCAGACTATCAAACATAAAAATTGTTCGTTCCTTCAAGTCGATTTGAACTGCGGACCACTGGTTGCCAGCAAAGTAAGGAATATACAAATATCTACAGTCTTTCCAAGGTTTACCGAGCTCCAGAATAGCCATTCTCACGTAATTGATCAGACTTTTACTAAAATTGAGCTCGTCACTCGGTTACAACTAGCTATGTGCATTGATAGCAAATTGATAGAAGTAAGTATCTAATATGCAACAATCTTGCCGAAATAAATTGAAACATTTGAAAGCCCGTTCTTATATCTGGTATAGAGCCTCGTTCATAATCTGCACAAAGAAACTAATTAATACAAACTGAATTCTTGTGTAACATTATCGTAAAATCATTAAAGTTGGATTACTTACACTGCCAGTAATCCAACCATCCTCATTTAAAAGGTCGATCAAATTTTTTACTTGAACATCATAAAAGCGCAAAGGTATAATTTTACTACGCATACATCAATCAACACAAAGTTATATTTATGTGATAAAATCATTACTTTCATATGTATGTCACCCAAAAGATGCAGTTTCCATTCATTTGTAAACCTTCACGGGATCCACTTTTAGATAAGGATCATATACATCGATGTTTGACAACTTTCTCCTCTTTGTTAGGTTCGTAAAGAGAGAACACAATAAGCATTCTTTTCTCTTTGTACGATACCTTCGTCCTTTAAGTGAATCATACCATACTTCCTTAATATGTACACTGTCGTCTATATGTTGCAAGTACCAACAATTAGAAATCTAAAATTTGTTTAATTTGGAGGTAATGACATGAAGCTGAACATAAAAAACATTTTTTTTACATACATTGAGTGGATTTATTCGCATCCACCTCATGTTTCTCAAGCGTCACAAAATCAGTGACGCCTTTCTCCATGTTAGGACGTTCCTCATCTACCATTGTTTTTTTCAACACCCTCTTCGAACATTTTTTCCTTTTCTTGCTACTCCATATCATCCCCAGATCCAACATCATCTCATTTCCCTCCTACATTCTTTCCTTTGACCTCATCTTCTTACTTTAGGTCCTTATCAGGCTCTTCCACCCTTCTTTCATCTACATGCACATCTGTCACATCATCAAATTCGACTTCCTTTTCCAACCCATCATTTGGTTTATATTCTGGTACATAAGCTGTGCTACTAGTGGTACCATCAAATGCACTAGTCGCTGAATGAAATCGACCCTCCACAGCCAATTCAACCAACATGCCAACCTTTTTCTCCACCTAATCAAGTCGAATTGATATGATTCCTTGTAGCCTTTCCTCGAGTTTTTCCATTTTCGTTCTCAATTTATCAATAAATATGTTGTTCTCATGAGATACCGGTGGTGGTTGAGATGCTCTAGGAGAGTGTTAGTGAAATGCGTGATGTGGCTCGACATCATGTTCAGCCTCATCTCCTTCAGAATGGTGTGAAGCACTTTCATCTTCTCCCACGATCGGTGTCAACTCTTTCATAGACCTCCGTGAGTTTGGCTTCAATGGGAATTAATGTAGAATTAACCTCTAACTGCAAATATTAAATCGTGCAAATCATTAGTCATTCGCTAAGCTAATTCCAAAATACTTCTTCTTTTTTGCTGGTCTTTTTCTTTTGCAATAATAATAATTGATGTACGACCTGTGAAGTCAACTTTATATCCATCAATCTAAGAACAGATCTAAAGCAGCTCTCGTGAAGCTTGTTATTGTAATTTGTATCTAACTTTCATAAACATCTTGTACTACTTGCAATCTACATCTTATTGTCATTGTAGCATCAACTTAAATCTTCTCCGTAGCACTGCAAATTATAAAACATGCACAAATATTATAACAACTGATGGGACTAAACAAAACTCAATTTCTCAAATTTAGAGAACAAAAATCAAGTATCATTCTCACTAGAAACCAGAAAAAGAAAAAAAAATTATATAAAAACCCAATACACATGGTTGAAAAGAAGATGACATATTTTTTTAACTCAACCTTAAAAACTCAATACACATGATTCACGAGAAGAAACAGATTTTCAAACTCAACTAATAAAACCCAAAAAAAATTATTATTCGACAATCAAATCCATTTCCTGTGAACTACATATAAAAATACTGAACTCACATTAATTTTCCTAAATGGGAGCTTGTAGTTGGTTTGAAAATGAAGAAGACATATTTCGAACTCAACCCTCCACCGAAGAAGTTGTTCCCTTTAAATCACTGACCTCAGCAGAAGAACGAGAAGAGATGGCTAAAAAAAACTGCACAATTGAATAAAAAAAAAATTAAGAAATTAGGCAGTTAGCACATATCAAATCCTAATCCTAATTATCAAAATAACACTAATATGAGTTATAGCAAAAGTGATATGCCAAATCACGCAAAGGTAAATAAGTTAAATTGGAACGCAAAACGACAATTTATGTAAGTGCATATAAATTAAAAGTGAATGAAGTTTAAAAAGAACATGAACTTAAAATTGCGAATATAATTTTGTATTTTTATCTATAAAAATGGATAGTAATAATTGAAAGTAAAAAAATCACAACAATATTATTAAAAAAGAAAAATAAAGGATGCCAGCTTCCACTTGTAATTCAAATGGGAAGGTTAATGTTAATAGGCATTGAATAAATACCTTTTAAAGAATCATGAGACTTTTCACCACTAGAATCATGGCTTCAGAAACATGAGAAACAATTTATAAAGATATAGAGAAAAATGGCAATTCATAGGTAGTTGAGGAAAATGAGTAAATTTTTAGATAATGTGATTAAAATGTCAAAAATCTCTTATTTAATGTGCTTCCATTAACAAAAGTGCATGCTAAACATGAGAAATACACGTCATTTCACAGATAGGTGCAGACAAGATCATGATGACAAAGAACATGATTAATCCAACTGCACATTTTTATGGTTATTGCTTTAACAATATTGCTAGCTCGTGTTCTCTGCTTGATTTGCTAAAAAATGCATAACAGCAAAGATTCATAGTGCCCTAATTTGGAAAGAGTCATAATTTTTTTGTATTAAAAAGTAATGCTTACTGAAAATACTACCTACGTTCTGGCTTAGCTCACCTAAGAACCATGATTGATTAGTAAGGAAAAATGTTCAAGTCTAAGAAATATACATTGATGCTTGACAAAACATATATAACCTCCCTACTCCCAATAACTATGTCATTAAACCCAATAATGTCTCAATTTTCAAATTGAGTTTGAATTCAGGAACATAAAAGAGCATCATATGAATTATTAAAAACACACCAATAAGATTGCATCACCCCAAGTGTCACCAGTTTGTCTCGTTACCGAATATGCACAGAAGAATAAATTTTAAAATGCCATAGAAGATAAACTAAAAGGTTACCAATTCGTAAAGATAAA
>CAIGRQ010215518.1:0-13603 GCA_903798375.1 Fraxinus sp. D2006-0159 | reverse complement strand
ATAATTCTAAGAGCAAAATAATAAATAATGAAGATGGGAGGCATTCTCTACGTTCTAAGGTTGCAAATCACGTATTTATAGTTGTTTCCATAGGTAGTTGACTTAAATTCGGAAATCAAAATTTTCGTGTCGGGAATGAACCATGCGACCGCATAGTTTAGAGGCTTGCGGTCGCATAGAACAATTGAAAATGACACTGGAGTTCCTTGAAGCTCTTCTTGCAGCCGCATGGAATTAAAGTCATACGACCGCATGGTCTTAAATAATTTTCACCGGACAGCTTTTAGTATTTTGATCATATCATCCTCTTCTAATATCTGATTGAGGCAATTAAAGATGCGTTGGAAAGTTAACTCAAAGGGCTACAACTTTGTTTCAGATATCATCTTCCAATTCAATCGTTTTCCAAGTAAAAAATGGATCTCAAATTGAGACTAAAAATCCAATACATAACTTTTCGATTGAAAATTGACGCGTGATCCTACTTTGACGATATTTTATCCATTTGACGTCTTCTTTCAACCGATTGGCCTCCAACACTTTCAAATCCATCGTTAGGTTCCACATAACTTTTGAGTATTTGCATTTCAGACCCCAATCTTCTTTTTCTTTCCTTTTGGCCTTTGTTTGCTTATTTCTTCCAAATTACGTCATATCCATAGAATTGCCACCTAAACCAAAATATGAACGTAATGAGTACATTTTGACACTAATTAATCATACGATCACATAAAATAATGAGAAAAAAATATGCATTTTACATTCCTTTCAATTGTCACCACCACGCCACCACCGACACATTGTCGTCGTCGCCACATAAATAACATTAAGCACTGTGCTGCTCGAACTGCAGCACCTTGAAGCTATCATTTGTAGCAGCAGTGTCATGTTGCTACAACACTACTGGCAGTGCTCCTGAGATGGTTCACCTCATGTGGCCCGACGTCGACAGGTGTAACACTGTAGAGGAAGTGGGAAATTAGGGTTTAGGTGAGGATTTACGGATGGGGCATTTAGTGCAATTTGTAAAATTGCATATCCCTACTTGTAATTTCAAATAGGGGCAAATGATGATTGTTGTTGTTGGTGGACACAAGGGGCGTAGGAAGAGAGGGGCAATGCCCAGCCCTCTCCCAAAACCCATTTAATTTTAACGTGAAAAAATAAAAAAATTGGAATTTTTTTTCCCTATGAAGTAGTTTGATAGGTCTCTTTCTGGACGTTGCGGTGATGGGAGTAGGATAAAAAATATTTGTGACCAATTATTTGGGTGATTGTAATCAATAAATAATACGAGACCGATAATATGGTAATTTGTGACCAATAAATAATGTATAATCAATAAAATTGGTAATTTATGACCAATAAATAATATGTAACCTAAAAATTGTGTGACTACGACTAAATTTATAGTTGTGACTCATAATTTATGTCTTTGTGACAGCGTTCTTATGCAATTTTTGTCTGTGATCATAATTGTGTATTATTGTGACTTTAAGATGACCACAAATGCGACCATCTAATTTCTGAAAAAATTTCACGAGTTTCTTAATTTTGAAAGTGTAATTTGATACCTTTCTAATTATGTATTCTTCCCCCCCAAAAAAAAAGATGGCCCAGCCCATCTATTTGTCAACCAACAGAACTCTATTGAAATAATTCAACACATTTGGTACTTGGTAGGATTAAAATTTTAATTTAAATTAAAGTCAACAATTAATTTTTAATTACATATTTTATGAAACTCACAATTTATTAACCAAAAATTTCATTAATATTTATCAAAATCTACTAAAAATCTGATGTTAATTCCCACCAAACAGAGGCTAATACGGAAAGCCATCTTATCGTGAAAATAAAAATGTGATTCTTATTTCGATCTATGAAAAATCTCTATTATATATTTATAAAAGTGGTGAAAGACCAAGACTCGCGTATTTATTTCCATTCATCAACAATTCAACAGGACAAGAAACGAATGAAATTTACCTTATTGCTTTTGAATTTTATTTTTGATTCTCTATTGTCCAAAGCATCGGACACATTCGTATCCTGTTTATTATATGTGTGTTTGATGTCAATTTACTTTAGTAAGGTTAATTCTTGAATCTTAGAAACTGGTCCCACACACGTTTGCTGTATTTTCATTAATTAATTAATTTTAATTGCTAGATTAATCAGAAAAAATTGGTAATTTCCTAGATTTTAAACTTTCAAGTTTCAACGAAATGGTTTAAAATTCTCCATCAAGCTCGTACGACATTCAGCTCTAACACGTGGCAATAGCAAACATTTCCATTACGTGCTCTTCCCGATTTGATACTATTGAGGGGCGATAAAGGCTGCTCCTTTAAGTTGGATCATTCAAATGATGGTGATCGAATGCCATAAAAAATTTAGTCTATCTTCATTGAACATCAATTGATTTTCAACTGCGACGGTTGAGACTCCTAGAGATACCAAATTATATCAACAATCCCAACTTCCCAACGAAAGATTGCATTCAAAACGTCATCTAATGGCGAAACAATCTACCAAAAACCGGACTCACATACATGGCATAAACGAGGATATACTTCCCTTGCCTACATAAGAGTATCGATGAACAATTCTATTGACATATTCAAGAATAATCACATAACAAAAGGTTCCTCGGCATGCTAAGTCCTTTAAAAGGAAATTACTACACATTTTTTTTCTAATTATAGATGCATCGGAGCCAAATCAAGTAGGTGTTATATCAGCAAATTGCTCTAGCGGCAACAATTGTAATTTTATGAAAATGCTTCTACTAGTTACAAGAACTTCTAGAGGAAGTTGATCGAATGTAACTTTCTCTAAAAACTTTTCCAGAAGAGAAATCTCTCGTAGAAATTAGTTTACAAACACCTACAAGAAGCAGAAGTAAAAACAGAAATCATGCCAATGGGCCGCCCAACATACCCTGAGAGAAACTTCTCAGCCACACCAACACAATTACAAAAGCAAAGAATGGCCATTTTAACTAGTAAACTGAATAACATTCAAAATGATCCATCAAACAAAAAAGCACCTTACTAAAAAAAACTACTAACCATGCTTAAAGGGTTGAAGAAAATTACCCTACAAAAACTGAAGCTCGGTTTCTATCGAAACTTGCACATCCTCCGAAGATATCTTGTCAGTGCCAATCCATTAACAACATTCATGAAAACCCTTCACCGAGCTTTTGAATGGAACTATACATTTTTCTCCGCGTACCAACTGCGATAATCCCCATATCCTTGAGATCCTCCAGAGTCAACAATGGCAAAATCTCATCATCCACTTCATGAACCTCAAATAGCATTGCATACTTCCCTAATCCCAATTGATTCAACCAAATCCTCACTCCATCTCTATCCCTATCTATTTCTCCTCGCCCCACCGCCCCATCGATTTCATTCGAATCCCAGGCCACTCTCAGCCTCCTCCTCTCCTCAACGCCTACACCATCACAATCACCACTTACTATGTTATTTCCTTCGTCATAAATCAAGTTAAAGGGCCTAGGTAGGTCCGAATTTTCGTGCTCAAAATTTCTAGGAATCTCATCATGGCCGCCCGAATTCTTTTCTTCCTCATCCCCTTCTTGATTTTCGCTTTCGCGACTGCTAGATAATTGAGAATTTTCATTTTCCTTGACTAAATTTTCACGATATTTCACAGAAACCCATTTATTAGAAATCGAGGGCCTGATACTCTTTCTTCTAGCTTTCGATTTCAAATTCCTCCAAGTCCCTATCACCACATCGTCATCATCAAAATTCATCATCTCTTTTTCTTTTTCATTACTAAAGCAACTCACAACGCTATTCTTTCTAGTTTTACTGAGTGTAGTTTTGACCTGTCGCCTTTTTTTCAGTCCTACATCTTTCTTGATGGGCACCCGTTGCTTGCGGTACATGCAATTTCCAGGTTTCTCGTCGTAGGGTTTGTGCAATCTCACGCTGGGCCGCCGCATTCGTTTAAGGGTTCCCACATTCTCCTCCGCCTCTACTGCTTCTCCGCTGCCGCCGGTCCCCATTTTTCTTTATGTCGGTAATCTTGAAGCCCCCCTTTTCTTTCTACGAATGTATTTTGTAGGCTGGCTATTTATGTATGCATGTATATATACATATATATATAGAGAGAAGCAAAATCGTGAGTTAAAGGATATAGTCGCGACTCCTGTTGTTGAAGGTGTTGGGGGAAGGACACGTGTGATTTGCGGTAGTGGGGTTGGGGGGTGGCAAAGGATGAAACAATTGAGCTATTTCTGTAAAAAAAAATATTTCCTTTTTTTTTTCTCCCTTTCGCCCCCTCAAAATCACCAATATAGCCTCAAAGTAACTCAAGAATGGAAAATTAGCCAAGGAAATCCAAGAAAAACAAGAACAAAACAAAAGGATGTTTTATAACATTCACATCAGCTAAAGGTTTATATAATGCAAGAATGAAAAGAAAAAAAAAAAAAAAAAATTCCCATTTATTTCATGTCATCTTCTGTATTCCTTCTATGTTTGAAAATCGAACCCCATATGCTGCCAGATTGAAATATACAGCATTGTATTGTGGGTTCGTGTTAGATGCTCCGGAACAAGTTAGTAATTCTCGATGTATCAAAAAATTTCAGGCATCTCGCGGTATATGACTAGAAAATCAGCTTCCATTTCATGGCACCATGCAGAGTAGGCCGTGTCCTGGATTGTGTTCCAAAGGATACATTGTGGTACCTTTTGCATACTTTTGATGCTCGATAGCAGCTTTCCTAAAGCCTGACATTGAAGTGATCTTTCCTTTCTGTTGCTTCTCGATGATAGAGCATGCAGCTAGTGGATCTGCAGATCCAGCTCCAATCCTCCTATTTGCACACATACGAGATCAAAATTGTGACACAAACAAATTCAACTGAAAGCACAAGGTTGTTAGTTGCAAGACAATGAAACATCCCAAAGATAATGTTTGACTACAAGTAAAAATAAGTAAGTTCTGAAATAAATAATTTTTTTATTAGTCATGTACGTTTAGGTTACTTATTTGACTTACCTAGAGTTACTTTGAAAGTAAAAAAAAAATTACTTGAGAGCATGAAAAAAGAAAGTCATTTAAACACATTCAGAGACAACTTTAACATTTTTTTAAGCTTAGCCAAGCAGTGGCGGAGCTACGATTTTCACGTAGGGGGAGTGAAAAATGTTGGAAGGGCAAAGTATACATGCATTATGTATATATTAAAAAGAATTCTATAAAACCCCAATATAATCAAGAAAAAATTGAAATGTTGCGGGGGCGCCGATTTGGCTCCGCCACTGTAGCCAAGTATACTCTTAGCCCTTGTTTGATGGCCATTATTTGAGAAAAACAATGTTTCAAATAGTGATTTAGGAGAATGTGTAGTTAAAAAGTATGGAAACATTTTTTGTTTACGTGCAAAAATTTTTTATTGTGTAAATGTTTGGTTGAAGAGTTTTTGAATAATGACCATCAAACATGGGCTTAACATCGAGTAGACAAAGGTTCCGGCTCATTTTACCACTTGAACGACGGCTATCATCATCATTCAGAAGACTACATCTGTTTTATTCCATAGTCCAAGACTCCAAGTTAAGCAGGATATTATGATTGGGACAGTTTTGTTCGACAGATTTTTGGAGCATATATGTTTTGAATAATCAAAAAATTTGTTCCTGGTCTTTCACAACCATGTTATTTAGGTTGCAAGAACAAGTACTAAATGTATATTCACCCATCAATGTGATTTTGTTGAAACTTCAGTGTAGACCACGTTAAGCAGAAGGTTATACAAGGATCAAATATTGAGAATGGATTTGAATAAGCAAGCAATCCAGTAAAATATAATTTGTTTGTGTAATTATCAAATTTTAACTGTGTTCAAACTAATGCAGTTAAGTGAACAGTGGTTCAAGTATCAAGACATGGTAAAAGGCTAAAGATTACCTTAACACTTTTTCTGATGCAATTCGGGCAGCAGTAATTAAGCTGTGGCTTGGCACCCACTTCACAACACGATTTGGATCCGCTCGCATTGGAGAATGGATTTTGATAAGCTTATAGAACATAAAGAAGAAATGTTACATTGAAACTTCTTGGTGGGGGAAAGAAAATGTCGTGGAAGGACATGTAAAACAAACACTTTCAAGCGTCCTTCACTTTCTCTAAATATTTGGGTGAAGATATTATTAAAGAGAAGTTTAGTCACTGGATGCTCTCCTATAACATATCAACCAAGACATAAGGAATGAGATAAAGGTATGAACTTACTCCAAGGCATTCCATCATTTGATAGTAAGCCCTACCATGTAGAGGGGTATGACCTTGTCTAGACTCCGAGAAATAACGAGTCCTGAGACAACATCAAGGCTCCATTATTACTTAAACATTGCAATAACCAAAATAATTTTCACTAGATTGGAGATCGTGAATGTGGCTTAGAATTTACATACCATTCTTTATAACCTGGATCGACAGTGAAACCATACATATCAACAGTGTCACACATGGAGAGAGCAAATTCAAGAGCCTTCAGCCCAGTTCCTTTCGCAGCTGAACCAAAGGACGAACCCAGCATGAGATATACTGGATTGAGAATTGGAACTTCCTGCAGAAAACAAAGCCCAGAAGTTGACAATTATAGTTATAACAAAGATAGAGGCTACGAGCAAATGTTCAATATAAATAATTAAACCATCAGCAACCTACAGATGCTGTCTTGCACACTCACTGTCTGGAGGGGAAGAAAAGTTCTATGCGAATTAAACCAAGGGAAATATTTTGGCAACCCTTTCACATCAATTGAAAAAAAGTATTC
Source organism: Fraxinus sp. D2006-0159 (assembly GCA_903798375.1). Lineage (NCBI taxonomy): Eukaryota > Viridiplantae > Streptophyta > Magnoliopsida > Lamiales > Oleaceae > Fraxinus > Fraxinus sp. D2006-0159. The sequence goes on along the minus strand of CAIGRQ010215518.1, from coordinate 6,774 downwards.
ACTTGACAGAATCAGACTTAATCTACATGACCAACAAGAGAAAGTACACACCCTGATCATTTTGCTCATGATATCATGTATTGTAGTTTTGACGATCAAGACCTCCTTCCCCTTATCTGTAGAATAATTTTTTTTATTTTAGCATATTTCCATATGAGAAAAGGGCCTCAAGATATGTGAATCGTACAAATACCATACAACTCGGCAACTTTATCAAGAGCTTTAGCGGAGCCCCTGTTCAGAAGGCGGAACGTACTTTTTGTACCCACATATTCAGTAAAGTTCTGCATACACAGTCGAGCAGTACTCAAGCATAAGAACAAGTTATTAGTTTGTCAGGGAAAACCAATGAATACAGGACACCAACCTCTATAGGCGCTCCATTCTCCCTGACAACTGCATCATACCTATCTATTTCGTTGCCAAATTTGGTCTTCAGAAGATCTCCTGAGTTACCAATAACAGCACATCGGCCAAACTGCCTTGGTATGTATGGTGGTCTTTGTGGGAGAACCAGAGAAAGTTTCTCCATGCAGAGAGTTCTATTTTCACAACGGTTCCTGCAGTGAAAAAGAAATTACAGGATTGTGAAACAAAACTTCAGCTGCTATTGACAACTCGATATAAATATATAATGACCAATACAGTAGAAGAAAACACAACATTGTCATGCATCATTAGATCTTCTTAACTTTAAAATGGAAACATTAGTACCCAATAATTTAGTACAGACAGAACCGGAAGCCGGGGTTGGGTGGTTGGGGACTGTGAGAGAGAGAGCCAAACAGATGGACAGAGAAACCAAGAACCTAATTGTAATGACACTAATGTTGTAGTGCTGGTCTGTTTGACATCAGATCAATCAATAAAGTCATCCATTTTAAACTGACGTGAGTGCAAGTAGGCTGAGTTTATGCATTTAAATTAACCACAATTAAGCTTGTGAGCACTTTACACAGGTACACTAACACAAGGGCGATCCCTGTTCCAGTGGGCAACACTTGGGAAAAAGATAAAGAAAGCGCCTTCATTTCTTAATATGGTAGCATAATGTTCAAGTAAACATAGATGTTCTGGTAAGAATTAATGTCCCACATAACCGAAAATACTGGTTATTTGCATCACCGTCAATTTTGCAAAGTAAACTGGTGATTAGGCAGTCCACTTACTCTCAGGTTTTGATAACCCCTTTCAAGTACCAAAAATCATCTTTATATCTTATTTGAACCACCAAAGGGTGCTTCCATTTTCTCATGAATAACACAATAACACGTTTAATGGAAATCGAAAACAAATAATTTTTACTTCACTTACAAAAGTGCCGAAAACACCCTACACATCTTGGCTGCATACCCATAATTCCAGTCATCGTAAAGTCATAGGAAAGAGGGTGAAGTTGAGAGAAATAGTTTTTCTACAACTTTTTTATTCATCACATGGATCCTAAATCATGTATCTATTAATTCCGCATTATAGAGATAGTGAATAACATGATAGTTGAAAATCCTGATTAAAGTATTATAGTCTATAATTATTACATGTGGTATCAGAGCCACGGTTGAAACTATCATGTTTTTCCTTTTCAATATTGAAAGTTTTTATGGATCCTGATCTGCATTAATTGTATCGTTCTGTTGATAAAAATCACTATACATGTTAAATCAAATTCTGCTTTTATTTTCGGCACGTTCCCTGAAAGCAAAATCAAGAGAGTGGATAAATTCATGTACATTCATGTCAATTGTCTAGTTTACCCTTTGATTAAGTCAAAAATGGTAGCTAAATTACACAATTGTTATCTTTGATGTAAAGGGTAATATCAACAGTTACGTGAAATCAGCACTATTATATTATTTACTGGCCCACTTGATTTGACTGGAAAATCGCTGTTTACCATTTTAATGTGCCCTAACAGTTCATAAATAATTCAAGATAGTGCTAGGCTGGAGTTGTAAGATTCTATTGGGATTTAAATATCATATATATCAGATTTATGCCTCATTTCTCCTATCCCAAAATTGCAGTGTGTGACTGTAATTCTGTTCACCTCAAATTATGTATCGACTGGAAACCAGTAATTGAGTTTGACGTCTGTCATTAAGTTTATGAGGATTATATGTTTGTATTTATGTACGCTTTTAGCTTAAACTGATTTTATTTTGCGTTTTTATTTCATCAACTAATAAATTATTATGGTTTGCTTGTTGTCACCAAAGTGACCTTGCTAAAAATGTTATAAATATCAAATCAAATTATAACTTCGCAAAATAGAATTATAGAATGGTTATTTGATTATTATAAATTCGATCCAAAGATGCACCAACTTTCAAATAATCATTATATTAAATTTAAATAGGATAATTGATAAAATTGATAGTAAAATTGGAATGTATGCCCAAAGGTGACAAACCAATTGAACTTTGAAGGTTTATCAATTATGCCTAGGTAAGTGAAAACTACCATTAAAGTTTAAATGCTAGTATATTGCTTTAGTTAATCCAAAGATTTAACACAATAGTACTAATGAAAGTATTTCTCTCAAAGCATTAATGTTATGATTGTATGTATTGCAGTGTCAGTTCCTGTTTTGCTTCATTCGCTAGCTTCATCTATTCCGATCTTTAACAGATAAAATTTATCTGACTGGAAAGAACAGATCCAATTTCATCTCGGTGTTCTGGATAGCTTTGCGAATTGACAACAGGCTGCTATTATAGAAACAAGCAGTGCAGAAGAGCAAGAGTCGTGGGAAAGATCGAATAGGTTGGGCATTATGTTTATACGAATGTGTATGGTGAATAATATCAAGTTAACGCTTCCTCAAAATGATAATGCAAAGGAATACCTCAAGACTGTGGAAGATTGCTTTCGTTCAGCACATAAGTCCCATGGAGGGAGATTAATGGCTGAACTTACCATCATGAAATTTGATGGTAGTCGTGGGATGCACGAACATGTCCTTGAAATGACTAATCTGGCTGCTAGACTCAAAGATCTGGGAATGAATGCTGATGATAGTTTTATTGTTCAATTTAGCCCCTAATTGACACAAATTCTTTCAAAATACATTTTTTCAAAACTCATTTTCAACCACACATTTTTTTAATAAAATAATATTTTTCATAACATCAATAATTTTTCCTTCCTTTTTAACCACATATTTCCCACTATATCACTATTTACAATACATTCTTTCCTTAATAATATCCATCAAACACACTCTTATTCTGAATTCTTGCCTACACAGTATGGGCCATTTCAGATTCACTATAACACTACCAAGGAAAAGTGGTATGTGAATGAATTGGCAAGTATGCTTGCTCAAGAAGAGGCAAGGCTTAAGTAACAAGGTCAGCATTTAGTAAATATTATGAGTTATAGAGCTGGAAGTAAAGGAAAGAAATCGAAGAAGAGCTTCAAGAAAGATCCATTAAAGATTGTTGGAACCTCTAATGCTAATGGGGTTCACAAGAAGGAACGGAATGGACCGAAATGCTATTTCTGTCATGGCTCTGGGCATTTAAAGAAAGATTGTCCGAAATGTAGAGCTTGGTTCGAAACGAAAGGTGAGCTTCTAACTTATATATGTTTCGAATCAAATATGACTCAAGTTCCTTCTAATACATGGTGGATTGACACTGATTCTACTATTCATATTTCAAATTCGATGCAGGGATACCTTTCAATCCAGAACAAAAAATGAGCATTTCATAATCTTGGGAAATGGAATAAAAGTACCAGTTGTTGGTGTTGGAACTTTTCATTTGTTTTTAGAATCAGCCCATTGTATGGACCTATTTGATACTCTTTATGTTCCTTCTCTTTCCAGAAATTCAGTTTCCTTGTCAAGATTTGATTTTGATGGATATTCATTTAATTTTAATAATAGTAGTTTTTCGTTTGTTTAGAAATGGTACATTTGTTGGTTCTGGTATTTTATATGAAGGGTTACATAGATTTAATCTTAACAAAACTTTTGTGCAAACCCTTCTAACCCTGCATCATAATGTTGGAATTAAACGTAGACAAGCTAAGGAAAATTCTTCCATCTTGTGGCATAAACGACTGGGGCATATATCCAGAGAAAGGAGGGAGAGATTAGTAAAAGATAGAATTCTTTTGGATCTTGATTTTACTAATTTTGATGTGCGTGTGGATTGCATTAAAGGAAAGCAAACTAAACATACAAAGAAAGGAGCTACAAGAAGTGAGGAACTTTTATAGATTGTCCATACTCATATTTGTGGACCATTCGACTCACCATCACTTGGTGGAAAAAAGTATTTTATCACCTTTATTGATGATTTTTCGCGTTACAATTATGTCTATCTGTAATGCCCATAAAATTTTCATAGAATGAAATTTAATTTTGTATACTATATTTTAATGTTTTGAAAAGTTAGGGACTAAATGATATATAGCAATTTAAATTTTTATTTTGGTCATATATTTAGATTTTGACCGAGTATGATAAGTATATGAATATTAGGCTCGTCAGATATATCGTAATTAATCATGCGTTTTCGGCTTGAGAAAAGTTGATTTGGATTAACGGAGCCCAAGTTATCNTAGATTGTTAACTGAGTATGATCAATATAGCAATATTGATCTCGTTAGATAGATCGTAATTAATTATGCACTTTAGGCTCGAGAAATGTTAGTTTGGATTAACGGAGCCCAAGTTATCGAAATCGAAATAATTAGCCTTAAAGTATATTCTATATTTAATGAATTTAAATGTATATTATATTAGTTTCTATATTATTAGTTTTTGTATTCTGTTTGTAGATCAAGTGTGCCGCCACGTGTATGAAAAAGTATGGATTGTGAAGTGTGGTTAGTTGGCACGACTTAGTCAAAGATTATCTTTTAAAGACTCTTACCACTTCCACACGTTTTCTCACTCCCCACACGTTTTCCCACTGTGCACCAACTCCTTAGGATCTAGGTTATTATTTGCCTATGTTTCTATATGCATGACATGATAGAAAAAACACAACAAAATATTATTGCACGGCGCACAAAGGAAGAAAAACGTGATTTTGGGATTTTCATCTTTCAAGGATTTATTTAATCCAACAAGGTAGGACAAGAGGTGCAGTTGATTTATCCCGTTTAAATCATTTTTGTTCATGTTGATGAATTTTTATACTCATGAAAGTTAAGATATGATATGATATGCTATTATATGATGATATGGTCATTCCGATACAAAAGATATGATATGAGCTCTTATCGGTTTCTAAAAATATGATGACGGTATGATTTTTCTAACGCATGTTCTAAAATTTTTATTTGGAATTGCACCATATTTTAAGTCATATTGAGCATTCTTATGTACTCACCATTTTCCCTACTTCTCAAAGATTAGAACGGATCGTTGGTTGGCGGCGATGAGGTGCAGTCGTAGTGCCAGGATTTATGAGACACGGTAAAATAAATCAGTGTAACGTGCCTTAAATTCCAAATTTTAGTAGAAATCTTTAGTTGTTTTAATTTATTAGATTCGTTCAATTTATTTTTGAAATATGCGACAAGTTAATTTGGACATGTAATTTCATACGATGACTTGATAAGTCTTAACTAGTTTTGAGTACTTTTGTGTTTTCGTTGTTAATTAAGTTTCTATTAGAAGTCCTTATTTTCACCCAATTTATATGTTTGCAACAGTAAAATGGGGTACACAATTTTAATGCATGTGTGTACTGTAGAAAACCTTGTCTCACAATTTTAAATGCATGAACAGTTCCTATGTTTGTATAATATATGTGATGTACTATAATGATATTTAAAATGGAAGAATCTTGAATATTGAGGCACGACAGAAGAGAGAAAATACATTCAAAAGTTGATATCGATTACTGAAAGTGTACACAATATATATTTCTACATATTTGAGAAAAGTATCATTTCATTAATAATATATATTTTTGCATGTCACTTTAAATTTTTAAATGAAAATTTTGATAACGATTCGAATTTAATAGATAGAAATCGGGTCATTACACTATTTGTCCATGAAAAGTCTCAAGCAATAAATGCTTTAAAAACATATAATGCTGAAGTCGAGAGGCAATTAGACAGAAAGGTGAAAATCATTCGATCTAACAGAGGTGGTGAGTATTATGAAAGATATGATGGCGGTAAGACAATGTCCAGGACCTTTTGCTAAATTCCTAGAAGAGCATGGCATTTGTGCGCAATACACAATTTCGGTACGCATCAACAGAATGGTATAGCTGAAAGGCAAAATCGTACTCTTATGGAAATGGTTAGGAGTATGTTAAGTAACTCCTCGGTACCCATTTCGTTGTGGATGGAAGCCCTTAGGACCGCTGTTTATTTGCTCAAACAGTTTCCTAGTAAGGCAGCTCAAAAGACCCTTTTAAAATTGTGGATAGGAAGGAAGTCGAGCTTATGATATTTGGGGTTGTCTGGCAGAGGCTAGGATCTACAATCCACAGGAAAAGAAATTGGATTCTAGAACTGTAAGCGGGTACTTTATTGGGTAACTAGAGAAGTCCAAAGGGTATAGGTTTTATTGTCTCAGCCATAGTACAAAGATTGTAGAAATCGAAAATGCCAGATTTCTTGAGAATTGTGAAATTAGTGGGAGTGATGCATTACATAATGTGATCATCCAAGAAGTTCGGGTGCCTGTCCGATACCCGTAACTTCAAGGGAAATTGTTGTTTCTTCTGTTGTAAAATGGTGTATCAATGCTAAACTGTTACGGAGATGATTTAGGGATTCAATTTGTCTATTTTTGGAATG